>KL263202.1:13287-39361 GCA_000699545.1 Podiceps cristatus
CCGGTTTCTCCCAAGGCACAATTTGCATGGAGGACTGTCCTCTGACACAGAGCCTGCTTTGAGCTTCCAAAATACCATATTGGTTGTTTATATATCAGAGACTCTTTTGATCTTTGGCTCTTCTGTTTGTGTGTTCGGATTGCCCATGTTGGAAGTGACCTACTGGGGCTTGGCACAGCAGCTTACCTAAGGATGTTTTTACACATAGATTAACTCCATATCTTTAGTTAATTAGGATTCATTTTCTTTGAATTTAAAGCCAAATGGTTAAAACACTTTAAAGCTCTTTGCAGACACATTTTAGTTCCAATTTAAGTCAGATTAAATTTTCTTAGGGTTCTTACATAGGAAAACCACTGGAAAATTTTATTATTGAGAGATAACTGGGTTCATCTCTCTTTATACTGGCTGGAGAGGGAAAACAGAACATTTTTTTCAAAGGGAAATGTTTTAATTTTTTGTAGACATTTTTCTCCCTTTTTACTTGGAATCATCTACTGCTGATAGGTCAGACAGTGAAGGTAATTCTAGTCTAGGTCTAACACATAGGTATATAAATTGTAGAATATGATTTTGTAGGAACCTAGGGTTTATCCTCCCGCATAAGGTAACTGATAAACATGTTATTCATTTGCCAGTGAGGAGCATTGATACAGAGTATGTTCACCTAATAAGAGATTGTCCCTACTGTAAAACTCTGACCAAAACAGAGGAAGAATGAGGACTTTTCACTACAGCAAAAGAAAAATTAATTGTTTTACTCAATGTCACAAATAAAGCTAATGGTAGAGAAAGGAACTAAATCTAAATCTAAATCTCCTAAGCCCATGGCAGGAATCCTGGCCAAAAATCTGATTTTGGAAATGGTTTGTATTTGAAAATGGCTTATATACTAATCATTATCATTGTAAAGAGCAATTAAATAGGTTTCTGTGTATAATTGGCATTACATTTGCCAAGAACAACTTCTACTATTACTGATAACATTTTGAACATCCTTGTTTAAATTCCAGCCATATGTCTTAATTTGGTAATGAATTCCATGGTGAAGAAATATTGATTTGGGATTGCTTTAACTTACATTGTTGTCCTCTTTTACTTCAGTAATATGAGCTGCCTCATTCAGATGTATTTAGTTGTTTGGTTGACTTTTTAATGTATCCATATTCTACGTAGTCTGAATCCTGACGTAGTACTAAACATAATTCTTGAAATTCTCTGGAATTGCTCCCTAGTAGCAATTTGATTCCTCTAACAGTAAAACATAAGAAATTTTCCCCAAAGATAGGCACATCAGTGTTCAAATCATATCATTGTATGTTATACCCAGCCTTTTCCTAGCTGAGTAAACAGTCTAAGTGATCTCATTATCTAACAGACTTGGGACCTTGGTTGATGTCAGTGTGAACTGATCAAAGAGAATTAGGAAGGACAGGCTGCGAAGGTGAGGAGAGAGAGTTGCCCTTTGCAGGAGAGAGCAGCAGGACTGCCTGGAGCTCTGCCTAGGAATGACAGTGAGCCTGCTAAGAGCTTATGGATTGGAATTGGAAGATAACACAGGCGACCTTGTTGTGGGTTTCTCCTACAGACAACCTGATCAGGAAGAACTGGACAAAACCTTCTCTAGACAACTAGAGGAAGCTTCAGGTTCACAGGCTCTTCACAGGGAACTTTAACCACCTCAGTATCTGCCATTAGGTTTCTGGAGTGCATTGATAACAATGTCTTAACACTGATGATCAAGAAGCCAATGAGGGAAGGTGCTCTGCTGTACCTAATACTTACAAACAAGGAAGAATCAGGTGGGAATGTGAAGGCTGGGGGGCACTTTGGCTGTGGTGACCCTGCGATGGTGGAGAACAGTATCCTGAGAGAAAAGAACAACGCAAATAGCAAAACAACAATAACAGAACAAGCAGACTTAGCCTGTTCAGGGACCTGCTTGGGAGAATCCCATGGGAGAGAGCCCTGGAGGAAGGAGGGGTCTAGGTGAGTTGATTATTTATTAAGGATCACCTCCTTTAAGCTCATCCTGATGAGCACAAACCAGAGGTAGCAGGAGGCCTGAATGAATGAGCAAGGAGCTCCTGACTAAACTCAGGCATGAAAAACAAGCACACAAGAGCTGAAAGCAGGATCAGGCCAACTAAAAGGAGTATACAGACACTGTCTGAGTGTGCAGGGATGGGTTTTGGAAAGCCTTAGTCTTTACTGGTAAGATTTGCCTTCAGGAATTCCAGGTCCCCAAGACCAGAGGAAAAGTGGACCAAGGAAGACCTACCCTTGGTGGAAGAGGAACCGATTAGGGAACACAAACAAACTGAACATATGCAAGACCATGGAACCTGAGGTCATACACACATAGTTGATGGATGTCAAAGCAAGGCCATTCTCGATTATCTTTGAAATAGCCTATCAGTCAGGAGAGATTCCCTAGGACTGGGAGAAAGGAAATGTCACTCCTATCTTCAAAAAGGGTAAGAAGGAGCTGGGGAATTACAGGCCAGCCAGCCTCACTTGAGTCTGTGGAAGGTGACAGAACAAAAAATTCAGAATAACATTTCCACACATATTAAGGACAAGGATGGTTGGGAGTGGTGGTCAGTATGGATTTACAAAGGGGAAATCATGCCTGACCAACCTGATAGCCTGCTACAATGAGATGACTGAGGAAGAGGGGATAGGCAAGCCCAAGGAAGCCACCTTTGGATCTTTACCTGTTTTATGTAAGTACCAAAGAGCTGCATTTAATATGCCAAAAAACAGATTTCCCACATTTTTATACATGCACAACTTATTAGTTCTTGTACAGTTGCGGTATCTTTGGGTGATTCACGGTAATGTCAGCAATATTTCATGTCACCTGTCTCCCCAACCAAGGTCAAAGGGAAAACCCTTTGACGGATGCTACTGAGATGCAATTACCTTGCATCCAAGAGATACTATCCCTTGGCTATACCCTACAGATAGCCAGTTTGTTTGCATTACTGTAGACTAGAAAGAGGGTAGAATAAAACCAAGAAAGTGTAAATAAAGAAGCCAGGTACTGATGCTGGGCTTAAGAAAGGCTATATGTAAGATACTCTAGGAATTAGGGATGTCTTTCAGAAACATGAGAAGCTTGAGTGAGCCAGAAGAACAAGCACACACTTTTCTCTACCTGAGGCTTAAATCAGGGACCAGTCATCAAAGAAGGAATCCACTGAGACAAGAAAGCAAAAAAGTGTGATTTATTGAAAAAACTGGGAAATTCCCACTTGAGAAACTTCTTTATTTCTTGGAAGTGTCTGACTTAATTTCAAATGAAATTAAGGATATCGAGGAGAGGAAACGTGTGCTGACATCTATTATCTTGAATAGACTGCTGCAGTTCCTATTCTGGCTCCAGTGGACTGAAAGTCTTTTTGGAACTCACACAAAGGTTATCTGTTGACTTCAATACATTACAAACCCAGGTAGTATAGAAAGCTGAAGGGAACATTTAAATGAATAAGAAATTTCTAGTTGTGGAAGGAAGGAATATCTTCCTTAGATGAGCAGTAGTCTAAGCTGGAAGGAGCCCATAGGGTCTGTGCCCTTGGAGTTTTTGAAAAACTAAAGAAAACAACAGTGCTTCTGTGTGAACAGACCAAAGCAAGCTGCAGAATTTGTACACTGCACAGAGAGCATCTCTACCACAGTCAATGTGATGCATTCCTCCATTTATACTGGAAAAACAATCATTTGATTTAGTTCGTGAAAGCACATTATGCCTGAGCTCATACCCCAGAAGATTCTTGTTCTGGAAAATGAAGAATTGTATTGTAATCTAGTTATTCTTTACTTTCACACTGTCAGGAAGTCTTGTGGAAGTCAATCAAAGGCTAGTTCTTGGCTGTGGGGTGAGTCTGTAATTTGATCTCCATCTCTTACCTGAGAAGTTATTAAAAGCTACTTGATAAAGTCCTCATTGTTCACTTATTTTTCATGTTTTGATGTCAGTGATTTCCTACATTCTATTGCATTTTTCTGGCTTTTGCTTTTTCTTTCTCTTTTTCTTTCCCTTGCCTATCTCTAAAGAATTTCAGGGAGGGGTGTTTGTTCCTTCAGTACCTTTAGCAGGATTAATAGATCATAGTAGGAAATCTATGCCTTGACAACTGTGTTAGCACAATTGTACATGGAAATTTGGTTTTTAAGATGTGGTCATACGAACTATCCATCTGGGTATGCACCAAGACTGACAACCTTGGATCTGATCAGTGGTTTGACAGGTTGTCTGTTGTCTTGCCAATACCAAATAGAATACGAAAAAGGGTAAGGGAAAACACAGCATTACAAGACAGACTTCCCTCCAGTAATTGTCTCCTAATTGCCCCTTCAATTGTAGTGGTCAAAATGGAAACTCATGAAAGGTAGCTATCTTGTTGCCAGTATGTTAAAACAAAACAATGAAAAAAACTAACCCAGGGTAATTCTTTGAATTATCGGTGTTTCAGTGTTGGAATTTCCATGCTATGCTATAAAACAATATAAAATAAGAATTTCCATTCAAACATCTAATTCAAAGATTAATTTTTTTTTCTCATTAAAAAATTGTAGTAAGAGAGTCCATCTGAGGTTTTACTTCTATTCCTGAAGCGATTTTTAAAAAATGTTGTCCAGTTTCACAAACTTTTAAAATTTGTTAGAGCTGAATAAAACAATGCAATATGGGTCTGCAATCATTTTTGTTCTGATCAGCTGCAATCATTTTTTCAAAATCATTACTAAGTGGCTTTGAAAAAATGTGCAAAAAGACAGAACTGTGACAACAGGTTGGACATTTAATATGCCTCGTTCTTCATTTTATCCTTTCATTGGAAAACCCACCTTCATATGCCAAAAGGCAATCACAGCATGGTTTCATTAGTTATTTGAGGTAGGGTGGAAAGTAAGCACACTAAATTTTGAAATTTTTTTCTTTTTTTTTTTTTGTTTGTCCCTTCCCCAATTTCTGCTGGATTTTCTGGTACCTACTTTGTGAATAATGATACCTATAGAAGTTCCTTCACACTGCATAGTCAAAAATGTCCCTGGTAGTTGAGGCTGTTGCTGTTTAGGGGCTGCTGTTGGGATGCTCTGTATCCAGGCAGACACGGGGCATGCACTGACAGTGACAGAACGTCTCTATTGTAGGACGGCCTTTGCCCCAGCCCCTGATGTGCGAGGGGGCACAGAACTTGGGGGGCACAGACCCCCACAGTGGATCTGCCCCATCTGACTTACCTACGCTGGCTCCGCAACATTGCCTCTGTGTTTGCAGAGTGCCTTGATATATTAGAAGTCCAGTAAAAGTAACAGTTTATGATGAAGTTTTTCCCCTGCTTTATTGGAAAAAAAAACGAAAAATATATCAGCGCAAAGATGTCTATTATATACCTGAAGGCAGCTTCTGTCCTGACAACTGGCGAGTGTGGCTCAGTCCTTGTAAACATCTCAGCTGAGAACTTGTTTACAAAATTCATGAGGGGAAAAAATACCAGACTTAGGGCCTAAAAAGCAGTAGACATGCCTTGCTCTCCTGCCAGACGAGGAAGAACGGCAGCCGAGTGCAGGCTCCTGGGTGCCCCAGCCTCACGGTCCCTTGCAGCAGCCAAGGACAAAGTCTCACAGCCAGGCCCCAGCAGTGCTCTTCATTAAGGTCAGAGGAGTTGATCTTTCTATCTTCACACAAATCTGCTGCAACCAATTTTGTTTACTCCTACTTCGGAGAACTGGTGAGAATTCAGGCTGTGTCAGTCCATTTGAACTGGAACCTGCAGCATTTTATTGTGACTTTGCTGAAGTGTTCCTTCTCAGTAAGTGCTGCGGAACTGAGCCCTCTTAGAGCTGGAAAACCTTATTCTTCTTGGATGTTTAAAAATGTGCTTAAAAATCACCTGGGAATGATTTATAGCACTGACTGGACCAAGTACATTTCAATACTAATGCATAAATCTTCTAACAAGCTATCTACAAAGTTATAGGCAGAAAGGGGTGTCTTCCTTCTGTAAAGTGAAAATACATTTGGAATGATGCCTATAGTTAAATCTTGCTCACACTTTGATCTCATGTGAAGAAATTTTATAGTTTTCATTATCCTTGACTTTGAAAACTTCTTATATATGCTTTAAAAAGACTAATGACAAAACTTGCTTATAAGATTCTGGGAATGAACATGCACTGTGGCTCAGGGCAACGGCAAAGAGTCATTTTATTGTAATAACATGAAACAAAGCTTATTATGGTAAAGAAAACAATATTATACTTGCTACCACTGACTGAATCTATTCTACTGTGAAGCTTCTGTTTATTGCTGCAGTTTCTCTCTGTTCCTTTCTTTCTCTGCCTGTTTTATTTCTCACTGCCATTTTAGAAATAACTCCTGCATATCCTCAGTGGCTGCTGCTACCTTTAAACTGTTTGCATGTGATGTAACTGTTTGCATTATTTAATATGAGTCTTAAATATGTACAGAGAAATCTTAAATGTATTAAAATATCCCACTCTTAAGATGACACATAACTTTTGTTGATATATACACAAATCTCTATACTCAAATATATCTTTTCTGACTCATTTTCCATATGATACTGACTCAGATCTATTATAATGTATATTTTAATACTGAACATTGACCATTTACATGCCCCAGAGTGTGTCTTTCAATCCACTCACTTATGTAAATCTAGTTATCTTTGCAACGGGAGCTGTGCATCTGAAATTATTCATTACCTTTCATAAATTCAGTCCAAATTTCTACCTGTTTATCAGTTTGTGATTTTATGGAGCAATTAGTCTGCCAAATACAATTTAAAAAAAGGGTTTATTCATTCATCCTGAATAACCTTTGTGAGGTCTTCATATAGTAAATTCTAAAGATTAAATAGTTGGTAATGAACTTGCCTATGAATCTGAATTATAATCCTACTTATTAGCACTACCTAAAATAGTTACAGTACCCAAGGAACAAATGGGGGGAAATAATCCTGTGTCAATATAATTTATTTTCCAGCCTCTAACAAGAGATGTATAGCACATGCTCATTAACTGACTAAATGGGGGAACATGCACTTCCTTATATGACCATCATTATCCCCTGGGCTGATGTGATTCCTGCTTCAGTTATCTTATCTCAACCTGAAACGTGCAGTGCCAAGTTCAGAAGGGCAGAAACCATATTTACATAAGTATAAGAAACAGGACCTGATTCTCCTTTACCTTTAGACCTAGCCACCCAGTATAAAGTATAGTTATAACTAGAAAGATGCATAAAGTGAGTACAAAGCACTTGCAAGTGGATATTATCACAGTTTAAACACAGACTAAGATCCATTTATGCCATTAAACACTTTAGCGATGCCTTAGTATAGGTACCTGGCAGGTCTGGAGAATTACTGTTTTCCAAAGTCGCTTGCATTTAGATCTGGTATCTTTTTTTGTCCCCTTTTCTTTTCTTGGAGCTGTAATAACAGGAAACCCCTCTGAGAATGCTGACTTAGGATCTAGTTCAAAAGAATTGGAGAGCCATATTTTGAGCACTTGGAGAACATATTATTTCAGCTTTTAAATCTTAATGACTCCTTTTTTTTTCTTTTTTTCCCAAACCTGTTTCTTCTCCACAATAAACATTTTCATTTCTTTATTTCTTTGTTCCTTTATAAATCATTTCCATGATATGTACAACTGAATCCCATATATATATAAACACATACATTTTAATATAAATATTTAACAATAATGTTAAACAATATAAATGTCATAAAGAGTATTTAGATAAACATTTATATTTATACAAATATAAACTTGATATATAATATATAAATGTATGTATCTAATGAAAATACTCTATTTTTAAGATAAATATACTATAAACTCAATATGTGTAAGATTTTTATACATATATCTTTCCTACTGGATTCATCTTTAAGAGATTGATTCTTGCCCAGAATCTATTCACTTCTATTGCTGATTTTTACATTAATTTCATTGCTAAATAACTATTCTTATTTTGAAAACATCCCTCTGAGAGCACTTTGGGACTCTCCTGCTTCCTCTGAGCCACACTCTGCAGCCTCCCCTATGGTGGAAAGTACCTACACTGCATCATGGTCCATCTCAGACTACACTAGTCTTTAAAAATACCGGCCTTCAGAAATGCAGACATTAGACTGTATATTAACTCATCCAAAGTCTTCCCTATCTGACCATATTTTTAGAAATCAGGAGGCAGCAGCAGCTGCATCTCCAATTTTCTAATGTGACTACAAGAGTTCCTTCCTACATGTTAATGTAGTCAAGCAAAGGAGGAACAAGCCCAGTTCTGCCGTCATGTTGATAATCTGGCAAATTTTTTTATAGTCTACCTGTTTTTGTTAGGGCTGCCTTATTTTGGTGATGTACTCACCATGTCATAGTCTCCTTCTCTACCCTGTTGTTTTTTCTGAGAACACCTATCGAATCCAGTTGTAGAAAAATACTTAATATCTTCATTTTCCCCCAATATCTTGTCTTGTAAGCAGTAGATCTCTGTATAAAATTAGGATTCCGTCCTCTTTTTTTTTTTTTTTTTTTTTTTTCCTTTTTTTTTCTTTCTTTGTTTTGGCCTCTGGAGACTCCAAGAATTGTGTGCATTTAGATCTTTGAGTATTTGCCTTGGGGTGACAGAAATTTTCACTGGGGATATGGAATGATGAGACTCTTCCAACTTAGCTCTGTATTTCTCACCTCTGGAATATGGATGGAATGCAATTACATTGGTCCTTTGTCACAGAATCATAGAATGACAGAATGGTTTAGGTCAGAAAGGACTTTTAAAAATCATCTATTCCAACAACCTGCAATGGGCAGAGACATCTTCTATTGTCCTTCTAATGCTTGCACACTCCTTTTTGAGAACACAGGGGGACATGCTTTAAAATTAAAGATATACATTCATTCTGAGGTACTGTTGTAATTCATGTATTTTTCCAATTATTCTTTACATTTAATACTCAGGAACCCTCAACAGACAAACATACTGTGTTGCAAACTCAAGCTTTACCTGTTACTATTTTGCCTCTGGGCTCTTTTTACGGAGCTAATATCACTGTTCTGGGTACCACTTTGGCTTGAGCACCTGTGTCCAACTTAAAATTAAAGAGTGTTCTATTTGTTTTCAGGCTGACAGTTCATTCATCTTCTGCTGCTACCTTGGCCATTACTGCAATGAAGAACAGCTCTGAGCTAATGGCTCTGTAGTCATCCTCTTTGTCCTTGCTATCTATTCATATTCTGCTGGTACTTGCAACCTCTGGCAACATGATAAAATCCACTGCACTTCTTATATCTTCTTCCAAAAACTATCAATTACAGTGGTGAGTGTTGTTTGCTACAGGGTGTACACGTTCATGTGCTGCTTTTTGAGGCTGCCAGCTTTCTTTTACAGGTCCCTTCACTGGAAATACTTAAAATTCTGTACAATCTCCTCATTTTCAAGAGCATCATCTGTACTCCATAAACAGCACTCTGGACTGTGATTTGCTTTTTCTTCAGTATCTATGAGTTGCTTTGTAAGAACTTAAAAATTCTGAGTTTTCAGAAATCCCTCTTGCGGTTTGACCAAGGTCATAGCCATAATCTAACCTTTTTTTTTTTTTTTTTTTTTTTTTTTTTTTTTTTTTTTTTTTTTTTTTTTTTTTTTGTAGGGACTCAGCCTCTAGCAGTGTAAGAAAGACTGACTTTCCACCTTATATCCATCAAAGCCTCTTCAGTTGCTCACCTTCTTTGGCCCACTCTTGGAAAATTTGTCACTCTTGTTTCAGTTATTCATGCAGTACATTAGCATTTAGTATTACCATTGGCTTCTTTTACTGCTTTAAGGTTCTTAAAACATTAAGTTTGTCATATCTAAAGCCACTTCCTGGCTGTTACTTCTTTTTGACCAACACACATTACTTGCAGATAAAGGTATGCTCCAGCTATATTTCACCTCTGGCAGCATTACAAACCGCTCCCTTCTCCACGTACTTTCTTAATTTGTTTTATTCGCAGTGTCACGTACTGGTCAGTAATCACTCCCAGCCAATAACTCCAACAAAGAGCTGCTGCATTCAGTGTCTTGACATCTGAAAATTTGGTCCCATGGTTCAGATTTCTGGTTTCAGACCCCCACAGAGGGACTATTGTCCACACAGTCTTAATCACACCACTGAACCAACATGTGTATTACAATCTGTATAGCTGTAAGGTGGGTAATTTCTTAGTCAGTACCATGAATGCAGGATGGTCTTACCCAAACAGTCCTGATCTGCGTCTCTTCATTTCCTAACTTTAAGAAGGAATAAAGTTAAGAACACCCTGTTCATTTTGAAATATGTTTAAATTAAGTTTGAAGTCTCTTGAAATTAATATTAAATAGTAAAACCATAAAATTAAAAGAAGGAGGTATAAGGTAAATATATCTGAAATTATTAGAAAGGTATGGAAAATAAAACAAATTATCAATATTCCACTGTATAACACTGTCATGTACTTGTGTCTTGTTTACTGAGTGCAGTATGCAAGATAAAACTAGAAAGGTTGAGCAAATGGTTACAAGCATGGTGCTGAGTATAGAGCAGTTTCTCCCACTTGGGAAAGAAATCAGTGACAAACAGTAATAACAAATTATGCATGATAGGGGACTAGGAAAGGAAACAGGAATAATTTAGAATTTCTACCAGCACAAAGGTTACACAACAAATTTTTTTAAGCCGTAGATATAAAACCAAGAAAAGAAAACACATTTTTTAAGCAAGATAAAATTTCAAGGAACCACTGCCACTGGATTTTTAAGGGCTGAAACTGTAAGTGAGCTCACAAGAAGATTTGACATATACACAGAAGATAGTTCCATTAACAGCTGTTTACTAAGTATGATCATCTGGATGCAAACTTTGGTTAGGAGTGCTCTTCATCTACAGTTAGGAAGCTGTATCAGGGGAACTGTCTCTGTACAATTAATTATCTTCTTGCCAAACTAATTTTTTCTAAAGGTCAGTGGTGCCCACAATCACAGAGAGATACTTGGTCTGAAGTTATACCAGTGCAGACCAGGGGAGCTCAGCATCTTCTCCTTCACACTCTTGCAGACCAGCGTTGCATTGCTGTTGGTGAGAGATGGCGGGGCGGGTACCATCACAGGGTTTTTAGTTAAAAGAAAACTGTCCACCCACCAAAGAAATTATTGGCTGAACCTCTTCAATTGACCATGCACACACTTTTATTAATCTGACTAAGGTACAAATACAGATGAAAAATGAACAACAAAAGAGATTTTATATGAAAAACCTCTTTGCCCATTCTCCCATGGATAAAACACATTGTTTAATAAACTTGCAGCAACAAAGTAGGTGAGGTTTTAATTTAGAAAATTATTTACAGCATCTTATATCTGAAGGAAGGATTCTAATGTTATGTTTTGATATAAATACTCTTTCAAATTCCAAAAGTAATGCATACGGAATGTTGCACATAATCAACATTTAATTGGGATAAACGTATTCAGGATTAGTTATTATGACAGGTTTTTTTTAGTGCTTGCTTATCATAAGTTATAAAGGAAATGGTTGTCTAATTTTCATATTGTTTTTATCTTTTGCTTTTCCTGGTAACAGGCTCAGTGTGCTATAAACAGACATTTTCTTTTTTCCAAATATTGTAATAAAACGTGGGAGCTCATTCTTACCTACTCAGGTTACATATTGCAGAAATGTCAGAGAAGATACTGCTGTGTTAAGGAAATGACATAAACTTATATTTGTAATTCTCTAGTCAATGTTAGTTACTGGTTTTGTTTATTGTTTTGGTTATGATATGGACAACTGACTATCTTCTGAGTAAGCTCCAGTCTAGTTGAGTGGTAAGTCACTGGATAAATGTATAAACCTAGCATATTCATACAAGACAATTTTGGGCTCCTGTACATACAGGAATAATGTCTTTGTGTAGGCTCCAAGCCTTGGCTGACCACATACCCTACTTGTATATGCCCTGATCTATGTACCAGTTAATTAAAGGAATTGGGGGGCTTCGTACAAACATAGTAAAGAACTTTTTTTTTTTCCTTTTTGCTTCTTTTTAAGGTACTTTCTGGAGGAAATATGAAAATGACAGGGACCTATCTCAGATCTACTTCATCAGGATAACTGCAGACTAAGCAGACTCTGCTACATAACTTTTTCAGCATTTATATTAGAGAGTACTGCTTTCAACACACCTCTGAGTAAGGGGCAGGGAAACAAATCTTATTACAAGAGCAATAAGCAACTGATTTTCCATGTAATCTACTATAAAGGATATATTTGTACTTTAGGCCAATGTGCAGTTTGCACATTAGAATGTTTGAAAACATCCCAGATAACACTGAGAACGATTTGTTCAACCTCACCTTGTTGTTACACTGAAAACGCAGCAATCATTTCTATGCATCCTGTTCTTCAAGCAAAATTTCTCATTGAACAGTAGGCCTTAAAGAAATTTCCATCTTGTTTTAATATTTTTATTACATCAACATCCCTTTCGGAACTTTTGGAACTGAGCGATACTGAAAATCTGTAGACCTTTAATTTCAAAACAGACTTCACCACAGAGACAGCTGAATTTAGTTTATCACCAGCTCTTAATGTTTCAATTACATTTACTGCTTCTGAGCTCTAACTCTCAAGCACATGGTGATGTCCAGCAGCACCTGATTTCCAAAGCCCCTAATTCAGCAAATGAAGCTCCTATTGATCTCCTTTTCATGTTTCCTTTTCTCAAGAGCATGCTCTCCTTGCATTTTCAGGCTCAGACAGCTGTCAGAAACACCACACTGACAGTTCTTTATAACCAGTGATACGGGCGTTGTGACTCGTGACTTATTTTTTAACATGAGCAGGGCATGGGCATAAACTGGCAATAATACAGTCTTTCAAAAGTGACTTTGGAAGTTCATAGATATTTCTTCGCAACTCTATTATGATTTTTCAACCAGAAAGTGAACTACTCTGTGCAAAGCAATGGGTGTGGTTGTTTACAAATGGTATACCAACCTAAAATTAGCATACTTCCCTAAAGGATATCAGAAAATGTGATATTTACTCTCTGGGCATATTGGATTCATTAAATCTGCTTCTATTTTTAATCCCTAAAGTACAAAAACATCTACCATTGAGTAGCTTCAATCTGAAGGATTCTGAAAAGTGAAGAAAGCACTGGACTTATGGAAAGAATGAAAGAAATGCTGGGAGTGGGTAAAAAGCATGCTAACATGTTCCAATTCCAACCCTCATGGAAAGCAAGGATCACTCTAACCTATTTTTATTTTTTGTTCAGAGGTGGAGGGAAGAAAAGTTGGAAAACAGCTGAAAAAAAGACTTCTAAAATACAGGATACTCCAGACCCCTGAGATACTCAGGAAACATATCCAATTATCCTAGGATATTGTATAACTAAGAAAAGCTAGTGGCCTTTAACCCTGCTGGGTGGTCAGTTCTCTCCCTAACACTCCTGATGAATTATACTTACTGTAATCACATTCCTCTCTACTTTTTTTTTTTTTTTTCCAAGTTACTTGAAGAGCAAGGGTGCTCCTCTGCATAAACAGTAGTGTTAGAAGCTTGAGCAGAAACACAGAAAGAAGGAGCAAGGGGGAGGCAGTGCTGCACTAGAATTCTGCTTCCTACCCTAATAAAGACCATCTCATTGCCATCCTGTGCTGCTACTCTTGGGGTACATCGGATATATCATACAAAACTGGGTGCAGGAACAAGCTATCACATGGTGGAAACAAAGACACTGGCTGCTCCCATGAAAGAGCCCTGGCATTCTAGAAAATCCCACCCTAGCCTATGTCATGTTCATGCTCTCATGTAAGAGCTTGGTGTCAAGGATTCTGTACCAGGCTGACCACTTGGCAAAATGGTACCTAAACTCTGCATGGCATACCTTGATTTGATTTGATTTGTTAGGTAACAGTGAAATCACATAAGGTCCTACAGGATCCTTTTGCTCCACTTTTATTGTGCTGCTTTTTAATCTACCTACAACTATCCAAAATGTTTTCCTGTATAGTGTAACTTTCAAAAAGTGGTGCCCTTTCTGATTTACCTACTTTGACTGTCTGAATGAAGAATATTATCAGAGCATAGCAATATGCAGCACAACATGGCACATAAGTCAGCTATTGCAAACACTTGCCCTTGACTTAATTAGCAGACTGGTACAGTCGCTTCTCTTCTATCTTTACAAAGATAAAGGCTCAGTTCTTGAAGAGGATGACTGGATGTGCTATATGCAAAATGTCATCTGCAGAATCAGTGCTGAAAAGATGAAGCCCTTGCCAATGTAGAAACAGAAAAAATATTTAACTCTTCCTTTCCAAAATTAATACAAAAGAGGAAAAAAAAAATACACATAAAAAGTAAATCCAGCTCAATGATCAGTCACCATTCCTGCAGCAGTAAACTAGAGAGATGGCAGGAAGTAATGTGCAGAAATAACTTCAGAAAGCTTAAGAAGTACAACCAGTTTGCCAAAACATACGGTCAGTGGAAGTAGAAAGTCCAGAAAAATACAGATGACCTGAGGAGAGCAGAGCTAAGAGTTACTGTAAAGTATCTTGGAAGTCAGTGAAACCCAACAGTCCTTGAAAACAAAGAGGGCAACAGTGAGTGTCTGGGTAAGGAAACCAGTGACTGATAGTACTGCAGGATGCCAGACAGGAATCTGAACTTATAGTTCCACAGGGTTGAGATACAATTATAGGTGGATCGTTACATGTAAAGCGCACTGCATATCAAAGTATGCTTGTGAGATGAAAGGAATGAATGTGTTTTCAGGTAACAGAAGGATGTGGAAACAGTTTTGTTTAGTCAGGGAAAGTCACATAAACCATGTAAATGTGAAAGGGGCCCCCTAGAAAGGATCTCTGACTGAAGTGGCTAAATCACCCAGTACTTCCCTGCCCTGATGTTTAGGAAGTTCCTGGCTATCCCTCTAACCCTAAGATATGTTTCAGGGCCTGGGCACCCGCTGGGCATGTGTCTCCAGCGGAGAAGCAGAGGCGGCTGCTACTGCTGTCCTCACAAAACTTTGAAGCATAACAATCTTTCAGCACAAAACCAAATGCTCTCATGCTAAGTTATGATAGAACAAGTCCCAAAGCCAACTGGAACAAAAACATCCTGATGGCAGTTAGGAAGCCAGGCAAGCTGTGATATGATCAGCCCTTGTTGAAAAGTCAGTTTGAAAATACGAATGCTCACAGTGTCAAAGAAAAATATTTTCAAACCTAGCTAATGTCTCTTCTGTGTGTTGATCACTTATGACAAATAAAATTGGACAATGAAAATGGTTACACGACAGCATCTGGACTCTCTTTTGTGGAGAGAGTGGAAAGCTCAGCATGCAGTTCAGAAAAGCAATGGGTTTTTTTGTTTCAGGAGAGCATGAGTAGTAACAGCATCAAGTGATTGAAGGCCTTTCTAGAGCTCAGGTTACTGTACTCATTTGTTAATGTTAATATTTTTAATAAGTATTGCTGTTTGGCCAAGGAACCCAGTCCATTTCGTTTTGTAAGGTGTTGTAGAAATGCATGAGGCACAGAAGCATTATAGTCTGAAGGAGCATTCATGATTGTTCTGCCTTTCCACCTTCATAACATAAAGTACATTTCACACAGATTTCTGCATCAAAACTAAAAATAAGGGAGACTATGCCACATATTATCTGTATAGCACACATTTTTAGGCACATCCTGATCTGAAGGTATTGAGTCATAGAGAACTGCTTTTCCTTGCTTGAACGTAACACAAGCTACAAGAAAGTCTGAGAGGCAGGGAAAGGACAAGGGCAAGGGCAGAGAGAGGGCAAGAACATGGCAGTAAGT
The DNA here is from genome assembly GCA_000699545.1 of Podiceps cristatus. Classification (NCBI taxonomy): domain Eukaryota; kingdom Metazoa; phylum Chordata; class Aves; order Podicipediformes; family Podicipedidae; genus Podiceps; species Podiceps cristatus. The sequence continues at coordinate 29,177 of KL263202.1, forward strand.
GATAAAATCCAGCTGTTAGAGAACAAGAGTGTGGATAGTCTAAAGGGTCATAATCTCAAAATTATTTTCCTCACTAAATAAATATCAGCTGCATTTCAAAATTTGGCAAATACATATGTTGAAACAAAGAAGTAGCCAAGCAAGCAAGATGATGCAGGATGCTACAGCAAGAATGAACTAGGCACAACAGGATGAAATTAAAGTGATAAATGAAAGAAGATTGTGAAGCTGCAGAAGCTGTTTAAATCTGTTGCTTTGGACACTTAAAATAGGACTGCATGATGTCTAATACTCCCTGCTGGGAGGGTTAAGAACATAGACTAGGTGACCTAGTAAATCTTTTCTCTGTGAAGCTCTGCCATAGTTTTTAGGTGATTGCCCTGTCTCAGTTTGGTGGTATTCATCCAGCATATGACTTTGGGTGTTTGTGAAATACCATACACTCTTTGATGAGAGCAGCTGACAACTAACAAACAAAGACTTTCTGTGCAAATGACAACTAAAATTATAACAAAGCCAACCTTATTGTACAGCATCCAGAAAACTGGTTACAGGAACCACTGTATTGCAGTAACATGCTAGGAAGGTTTTTTTCTACAGAAAATTTTCCATAAATCTTCTCCGTCAATTCAACGTCTTCTACATACACAACGGAAATATCCCTCATACAGGCCAATAATTTTCACAGCAGAAAAAGCCTGTGAGGCTGCAGGACGGACAGCTAGAGGTGTTATTTCTCACCTGTTGCTTGCCATCCATTTCATACACTCAATACTCAAGAGATTGTGGTGAGATTTGTGTCTACAGAAATGCCACCTTGAGTTCAGTCCAAAGGCATATTGTATAGCTTATGTTCTTCTGCTTAAACAAAACCTAACCATTATGCTGTCATAATAGCAACTGAGTTTCAGCAAAGAACTTGAACAAAATAATGATGATGGACTTTCTTGATTATCATACGAATAGCTTGCCTTAAAAAAAATATCAAGACAATTCCTTGGCCCACATTCCAAACTCTTGATGAACAGACTCCTGTTGACTTCACTGGGCTTTGGATTATACCCATTGCCATCAAGATGAAAAATTGCAGGCACTTAAAGTAAAGTTTCTGGATGGACTGAAAGACTAGATTTATTATCCCTTAAGGACATATCTGGAGGAAATTAGTATGCAATATATCGCTATAAACAAGCAACGTCACATTCAAATTCAGGATCTGATATGTTGGTAAAAGTAAAATTTAATAGAAACCTTCATAGTTTTTATTAGCTCTGTTTAGCTCTGAAATCGACTACTTTCTAAATGAATTTGGACTTTATATTTACATAAACAACTGAATGAGCTGTTGTTCACAATAAGCTTCGAGACAGACACAGGATAAAAGATAACCTGCAGTACAGGAGTGATTGCAAGAACCATTAATAGCATGTGATCATCAACAAGATATCTTTTGATATCAATCTTCTGCTGGGCATAAATTTTAGTTAATTTGCACAATGAACTACAAAAAAGAACTTAGCTGGCAGGAAATTCTTTGTAGTACTGTGAAGTACAATATATGCAATGGTTTTTCAAATTATACATTTGCAGAAAGAGAAGAGTCTGAACCCAGGCATCCCATACCATCACATTTGACATGGACAGCTGAGGGAAGAAGTGAATGTAAAACCATGAAGCACTGCTGATATGCAGAGCAAGGAATTACCCATGCCGTAAATAGGTCACCTTATGAAAATGAAGGTATGTTATAAATGTGACTTTCTTTTTAGCATAAAGAAGACGACACTACCCATTTAAGGATGGGAGAAGTGAGAACTAGTTTCTGTCAAATCTGGCACAGAAAAGGGTTGGGTGAGTGGGTATATTTGCATACTTCAAGCCACCAAAGGAAGCAGCAGAGTAAAAGTTGAAAGTAGTTTCTACAGTCAATGGTGCAAACATGTCTCAGACTCCTGAAAACAGAATGTAGAAAAAAAAAAATCTCAATCTTCAAAAACACATATTTGCCAAAATAACTACTCACTAGCCAAGTTTGCACAGTGAGTTGTTTCAGTTGTTTTGTGGAATAGACCAACATCATTTTTTCGTATGTAAAGAAATATATTTTCAGGGTAGGATTACAATGTCCGGTGTGTTGCTTTCCATGTCCAGGTCCAGGTGACAGCACTGATTAGATGAACCCTTGGACCCTGAAGGCACAGGTTTTGACAGGCTCTGGAACAGCTTTTGGGGAAGAGAGGAGTGGGAGCACTGTAGTTTATGCAACAAGTTTATTCTTTACTTCTGCAAAGACAAGTCACAGGTATAATCCTAAACCTTAGAAAAATAGAGGGAATGAGGCAACAGAAGTGAAGATAAAAAGAGGTGATGTTGGAAGGTGTTACCACAGTTCTACTACTTCTACTCAGCACATGGGACAGGCTGGCTGAGCAAGGGAACAAGCTGCCCCAAAACTCTGCTTGCTACTAGCCCCTCTGGAGCAGGGCTACGTGAATATCTGACCTTCTCTTTGTTGACTGAGCAACAGCAAGAAATTGTATTAGATTGAACTGGGGTCCTTTAGCTCTTCTTTGTTTTGTTTCTTTTACACTCTTTTTTACCTAACCTGTTAATCAGATTAAAAATGAAAATTAGTAGTTTGCTTTTCCAACTTTTCCAGCTCCTCTTTCCCCTCTCCCTCTCCCTCTTCCCCGCCCCCGCCCCCCCCTTTATATTTTCTGAAATTTTGGCTTGATTTGTCACAAATCATTTCAGTATCCTCCAAGTTGAATTTTTGATGAACTGACTATTCAAAAGCATTTCTCAATTCTACCCAGTGGGAATAATTCGTCCCCAGGCTGCCCAGAAAAGATGCTGCTTCACACTCACAGCTTGGAGAAGTCATAAAATGACACCGTTCTCCTAATGTTGAGAGGCTGCTGAGTTTTAAAAACTATGACTGGGAAGATTTTATACTTCATGGAAATCTATACCAGGAATAATTTCTTGAAAAGTTTGTTAAACAGTTATAGACTTCACATGTATGAAAAATAATTATAGATCACTGTACATATCATCATTGATGTGTGAGAATGACCATTAACCACTGTAACAAATGCTTTCTCCAGTTGTCAGACATAGTCATAGTATATGAATATGCAAAGTAAACATATCATTTTGCATATCTTACCAAAAAAATATATAAATACAGAATTTGTTTTCCATATTCTTTGGTTCCTTCTGTTCTGGTCTGAATCTAAGGATATTCGTTATTTCTGTGACTTATGTCTATTTACTAACATGGAAGATTCATTCTGCCAAAATGCAGTACTGTTCTTATTTCACCATCAAGCAAGGAAATGCAATCAGGTGTTCATTCACACACCACAGAGTTGTATTTACTCTGGTCATTTCTCAGACCAAATTTTTTTAATCCTGTCTATTTCTTTTTCCTATGAAGGTACCATTTGCATTCCTTAAAATCAAACTTTCTACCCCAAACATTTTTGTCATCATACGGTGTGGCTTGATATTTTCGAAGTCTTTATAACATATTCCAGGAGATAACAAATGAGGCAAAAGCAGAAATGAACATTGAAATCCAAGCCTTCATACCTCACACTTGTGTTTCTTACTATAAAGGGCACTGCCCTTCGTAAGAAGTGCTACACTATCATCACAGCTAAGCAAAGAAATTTAGAGTTGGCCAGATGGTTTTCAATCCCTATGTTTGCAAAAACTAATATTTATATAAGAAGACATTACAGGGGAATCTCACTGAGAGAGCAGCTGTAAATTATTCAGGCACTCATCTGGAGGAGACATCTCCTTTCTTAGCACATGTTTATAATTGAAACACTGTCCAGCTTTTCCAAACCTCCACCGAGTGACTCACAAGGACAGTTCCATGCGTGGTGCATGCCACGCTGTCCTGCAGCTAATGTTCTTTCGCTTGGAGTCATTCACATCCACCCAGCACTGGGACATTTTGAAATCAGCCCTTCCTTTTCTGGTCAAGCCTCCAAAGCCTCCTTGCTCCGCCATCGTGCTGTATAAACCTTCCATTTGCATTTGTCATTTTGCATATTGCATGTTCTGGGAGGCTGACCTGAAGACAAAGAAATCCAGAGGGCTGGAGGCCAAACTGCGTATCTCATGTTTCATCCCATCACTCTACCAGCATTTTTGAGGCAGCATGTAAGAAACTCTGGTAAGCAGTTTTATAGTGTTGAATGCAAACAGGCTTTGGTGATGCACTAACTTCAGAGAATAGGAAGCAAGGGCATATGAAGCGGAAAGGAAGAGGCTGTTAAAGGAACCCAAGCTCTCACAAGAGCTCTTTGCTGAGACTTGTTCAACTTTTGTGAAATTAAGGAAGGGAGCCTGCAGATGGCTGGACTGATGAGCCAGTGAAGAGTTTACTTGGAGTTGTTACATTTAAGTGTAGGAATGAAATGAGGAATATGTTGTACTCCTCCTCTGAAGTTTAAAGGCCACTTGTGAACAATGTGCACAACTTTCCGTATAAGATTTAATTGTGATTAACATGTGTAATAAGGTGTAGGTACAATGTTATAAAACTTTTATCATGCTTCTTGTGGGGATTTTATTGTGCTGTGTATGGTGATTTTAACACCGTGCAGATTTGGAGATTAAAATAAAGCATCTGAAGGTTCAGTGAATGCAGGCATTTTAATGAATTGTTTAATGAATTAGTGAAGTGAAGGTGGGCATTTTAATGAATTGCTCAAGACTGGAGCCCATGAATGCAAAGACATTTTCAATGAATTTTTAATAAATAACATCGAGGATGCCAAATTAGATGCTGGGAATAGTAGAGAAGAAAAGGATTAAACACACAACTGTGACGAGTAAAAAGTATTGTTAAACACGCACAATCATGTGCCAAGTTAAAAGCCTTAAAAACAAATTAAACGGGAGATTTATATAGGCTGTTTTACAGTGCCCTGTCATGGTATCCACCATGCTTTCCAGGGAACCTCTTTATCCTTTCATTATCTTCCCCAACTGTATCTGGGATGACTCTACAGTGTCTTTGTCTCTCCCTTTTTTTTTTTTTTTCTTCTCTCTTCCTTTCATTCTCTTCTTCCAACTCTTTATTATTCCCTTAGGGTGTGTATAGAAATTTTTTCTAAATGCTACACCACTGAAAGAGGATAATCACTGCAGGGACACTCCAGTAGGCTACTCCTGCTTTAAAACCAAAACAGGTTAGGTGTGCCCTCCAACAATGAAAATATCATCTATCAAAGAGATACCAGTCCAGCTGAGAAACTATGTAGTGATCTCTTTTGCCAGAATGGTGTTTTCAGAGCCGGGAACAGGGTGAAAGAGAATCACAGGCACTATGGAAAGTGCCAAGTGAACTGCATTGCCATCCAATCTGTGCATCAAATTAAAGCATATTCTTTGGCTTGTTTTTCTAAAAAGAAAACATTCATGAATCAACAAAATGGGTGCTGCAAAATAGCTAGAATTCTGCAGTAACCAAAATATCTTTCTCTGCTGGAAACGTTTGTGTTGTGTGACTTGGCTGATTTACTATATCATACTTCATGTTGGTTAAGGCTCAGAACACTTTTTTTTCCCCTCCCCTTGTATCTGCTGTGACAGGGAAAAGTGTATTTCTTTTAAAATTTATATTTAATCCACACAGTGCCACCATTTTGGCTGAGGCTAATTTGGGGCTTTTAGAGGTAGGAAGAGGAAGGAAGTAGAAGAGCAAATGCAAAAGTATGCAGAACAAAGAACGGGGGGCAGCAAGTGCCATTGTTGTGGCATATGGATGTAGCAATACAAAGAAAAGAACTGGGAAGCCTGTACATCTCTAGTATAGCTCCTGGATATATGCCAGGTAAAATCAAGGGAATATGCAGATAAAAAGAGTTTTCTTCCTCTCAGTTTGGGGCAATAGAGAGCACATTAATTTCTCACATACACTAAGCAATGGAGTTGACCCACTTTTCTACCCAGCACTTCCCTGCATGCAGCCTCTATTTTACGAAACAAATGTTAGGGAGAGAAAGCCAAGAAGATGAAAAGCAGCAAAGAAGCACGTCTATCTTGCTATGTCAGAGACCCGATAGCACAGCACAAGCTGTTAATGTCTCCCTGCCTACACTAGCTCCTGCAGGCAACTCTCCTCCCTGGCATGGTTACCCTCACAGCTCGGGCAAGACCTCCTGGCTGTCATCCCCTGAACCTGCAGAGCTCCAGTTACGTCCTTGATTTCAGGGAAAAACTCTGTCTCATATCATGGGTGGCAACCACAGAGGTGTGCACAGGTCTGACCAAATGCAATGCCTCGACACTGGGCTCTCACATAAGTGTACAGTCCATCTCCTTATAGTAGTCTCCTGTAAAACATGTTGGTTTCCTCCACACATCCGTATGCTTCTAGAGTGCCTTTATTGTAGCATGGGCTTGACCTCAGTTTTGCTCAGACGCTACCTAGAAAGCTGAGCACTGACATAACTGTATGTAAGAACTGAAATCCACAACCTCAGGCTTAAGCTGAGGGATGAGATCCGATTCAGGTACCTGAGCTCATTCAGAATAGACTGTGGTTGTAAAATAGCTTTGAATAGCATAGGTTTATCGAGCCAGCATGATCTGGCAGTAGCAGGGGGTCGCATTAGAGGACTTTGCACATGCTCAGCCACCCTTTATAAATAAATTTTACTGTTGTGGAAAACATCACTTTTCACTGAAAGTTGCTTCCACCATGGGTTTATAATTGTACATGAAAACAGTGGATTGGCAACATAAATATTGTTTGAGAACACTAAGTATTTTAACATAGACTAGTACAAGCTAAAAACAAAAAAAATCAAGCATAGACAAGCCTTCAGCTGGTACAAAGTGACAACTAATAGAATTATTTCAATCTGCCATTATTGTCCCCACATGGCAAGCATGCCTGTGCTCTCTGTTTAGGAAAATTGTGACTATGACTTTTCACCTTGTCTTTCTATCATGGCTGCAAGGAGTCAGCATAAATCAGTCACGCAGAAGCAGATGCTACATTCGTACCCTCAAAGCATTTCTTTCAGGCCTCGTATTACGGGTATTTTGTGACACTCCATTTGGAAATCACAGTTTTTCAGTTTCTCATTTACTTGTTACAGTTTTTGTCTCTTTGTAATAAAAAATATCTTCTCATTAAAAACCTGGAATTAATATACTTTTTCCTTAGTACTTCTTCAAACCTAAGAGCCAGAATATCTATAAACAAACAAGGCTCCATTTTTAAGTGCTTAATTACCACGTATTCATTTGCCCAATTTCACTGGAACTGAGAGGCTAGAAAGGCATTTTTCTACAAATCTGAGGCTAAATAGAAGTTTGTGTAGGGATATAATGTTGCACATAGACAACAGATACAAAACAAAAACTGAAAAAAAACCACCATCACCCCCCTCCAATTTTGCTTAAAGTTATTGAAATAGAGGACAAAATATTATATGTTTTAAACCAAATCAAAGTACAGTGAGCATGATCTTTCTAGCAATGGTGAAAGGCACTGGGTCAAATTCTCAGTTACTTAACCTCTAATGACAGTTCCATGTTAGTGTTACACTGATCTGAAATATTTATTCATGCTGCAAAGTCCCAGCGTTTTAGATATATAGTTAAAAACCCTTTCACTAAACTGAAAAGCTATTACCATGGCTCACACAGCTGTTACCTTGTCTGCCCTCCATGACATAATTTACTCTTTCTTTACATCATTACTCTTTCACTGTAGCAACAACCCCAAGAAGGAGTGAGAAGTAAGCCCTGAACCTTTTATGGTTAACTCTCCTTCAAGTACTAAACACTTGCTTTGGAAGACAACAAGGAGGAGCTATCACTATTTATTTGATTTGGAGACCAGCAAGCTAGTTCTCTCCACCTCTAAGTCTGAGACTGGAAGTATCCCAGTCAAAGTTTACCAGGTTCCCACAAAAACAGCATGACATGTCATTCTCCATTAGTTTCATCTTCATTCCTCCCCAGTAATGCATTGTATTTTAATGAAATACCTTTGTTTTCCAAAAAGAGGTTAATTAGTAAGAGAAATTGAACTCAATCTGGAGAGAAGAAGAGAGACATCATGAATATGAAGGAAAAATGTTCCACGCTCCCAGAAGGGCATGTATTAAGAGCAAAATAGCTAACAAGGACTACATATCACTAACTGCACAACAGTTTCTCTCACAGGTAAACACGGGTTTTCTTCAGAGACAGGGTGGAACAGGATGCACTTGCTCCATCAGAGTTGCTCCAAGGCACGTGTGCAGTGCTGAGTTCACAGCATCTGGCCAACTTCTGTATTAGCAATTAGTTTCTCCTCTTTGGGAGCCAAATATCATTTCTTTCACAACACGTAACAAGTGCAGTCACACAACTTTTAGTGAGATTTTGGATTTGAAGTGCTTACGTCCCTTTCTAGCATAGGACAGCTGTGCTGGTGAAGCAGCCATTTGATGTCATAGCACCAAGAAGGAACCCATTCCTGGGTACATGTAGGCCTTCACACTTAGAAGACTTAATTGCATTGGACTGTCCACAGGGACTTAGAAACTTAATCAATTTCATCTCCTCTTGATTATGTTTCCTCTTACATGTCTTTCAATTGTCTTATAGATGCTATCATAGGTCTAAGAATGGATTTTTAAATGAAGCTTTTTTCTGGTTTGGGACATTTTTTTATGCCTTTTTTTTTTTTTTTTGGTGTGTTTGTGTGAGAGAGGTTGTGTTATTTTTGACATAACTTTATCAGGAAATGATTTGGACAATGTTTTTGCATCTCCAGGATGATGTTTCTAGTCAAAATGGAAGAGGGAATGAGCAAGCCCATAGACAAGGCAACAGTAAGGGCATAGACTCTGGTTATGGAAGAACATAGAGAATATGGGGACAGAGAAGTAAGTCCTCTCATTTAGACTAAAGATTTGATCTCTTTATCATAATGTATGACACCTACATAGTAATCCTAATACCTAGTACAGTGCTATTCAGACCATCTTTATGATGTTTGCCTTTTGTTTTCTCCAGGAAAAAGGTAAAGAAAGAGTAAAGAGTAAAAAGTAAAGTAAAGAGTAAAAAAATCCTAGAGCTGCAGAATCTGACTAGAGTCCAGTGGTTATAAATTTTTAAGGATACTGAAGACTCATTATGGCGTTATCTCCCCTAACTCTAGACAGAGAACAAAAATACCTACATCTGAGGGAGCTGGCTAGAAACCTTTTATAGTCACCTGAGAGGAACAAGTATTTCTAGGGTGCAATATATCACTATAATGATAATATTATCATGAATTACATTAACTGTAGAAACTGTCTTTCACCTGGAATGGTTTCTTTTTTTTTTTTTTTTTTTTTTTTTTTTTCCCCTGTTACATATTATGCTGCTTTTTCTTTTTATTTCCTCTATTTTCCTCCAGAGATTCCTTATTCCTTTAAATCTTTTTCCAATTAGCTTTTTTCATTACTGGGTAGCAGTCTTAAGGTATTTCTCCAAGTTCGGTGAGTTCATCTTTATTGGAATCCAACTTATAATGCAATTCACTTTCCAGCTTTTTCAAGAGTGTCTCTGCTGCTTCTGGCTCTTCACATTTCCTTGTGATGTTTCCTGCTCTAACAATTAATGTGGCAGGCAATGGAGTGCTGTGGTGACTCACAGGGCATTTTTCTCCTCCTGTAGAAATAGGAGTGTCATATAGGGTAGTTTTTCTTCTCTGCCATTCCTCTGGTTACAGATGTGAAATTTCTTACATTTCATCCTCTCTGCATTATTAGTTGCTTGTTGATTTGGCTGCTATTTTATGAAATAATATGTTTCTGTGAGATATTCAAAACTTTGCAGTTAAGGATCTAAACTTGCTGTGGATTTTGGCACTGGGTATCCATGGGCACTTCCAGTTTCCTAATTTCAAGAATCATCTAAATTTAACATGGTTTATAGCTTTCTATATAGAGAGATTTTAGCAGAGATTCAATACCTTGTCACCTTTTCAGGGTTTTTGTGCCAAAAAAAAAATATAAAGCTAATGAACCCAGGCATAAAATTGAGAAGCAGCGGACTGACTATCACAGTGATTTGTACACTGGGCTGGGAGTTTTGCAGTGGTTTCCTGGACTATTAAACTAGGATGCAAAATATGGCAGAAGGATCATTACCAACCAGTGAGTTTTTCAGCAG
>KL263204.1:0-11689 GCA_000699545.1 Podiceps cristatus
CCCACGCTGAGCACCGGTTGCGTATCGTTCGGGGCCGTAGCTTGGGTTTTAACCTTACCTTAGGGGCGACTGCTTGTGCTTCGGGGGCTTTTTAGGCGGAAACCGGAAGCCTGCGTGCTTAACGTTTTGTCGTGGCTCCAATGTGAAAGGGTGTAGTATCGCGTGCTTGCCTGTCCAGTTGGGAAGCCTGATTTTCAGTTCTCCCTAAGGGAACCCGGAGGCGGGTTTGTTTTGCTGTAGCTGTTCAGAATCTGTACTCGTTCGCGAAGGAAATGAAGTTGTTCTTTCGTTTGGCTGTTCTTGCAGCCATCGGGGAGGGCGGCTGTTGCCCTTCCCGAGATGCTGAATGGAAAAAAAAAAAAGTGGTTGGGAGAGCACGTGTAGTCAAGAACATCGTTGCTTTCTTGGGGTCTAGGCTGAGCGATAGCGGATCTTTCACCTAGCTTGCGGAAACTTTGCGGTCATCGATAGGATGAGGGAACTGTCTTGTTTTGCTCGGTGGCAGAAGGCGGCAACTATAAACCGAGTCACTTCTAATTAGGAAGGAGTACAGTCCGGAGAGGCGCTGGTAAGCCTTTCTTGTTCATTCAAGTCGTGTTGTTGTAGCCTTCTGTTAGAGAATCGATGATGTGCCACGAGGCATTTGAAAACGGGTAGCGTGCCGTGACCTTAGCGGGCATCTTTGAGCCATTTCGTAGTTACCGCGGCGAAATACTCAGCAGCTTGGTGTGCTAATGCGTGAATTGGAGCAGCGATGAGTCATCTCGCTTAAAGTTCCCTTGGGTTATGGGAAAAAAAAACACAATTTGCCCACCACAGCTTCGGCTGTGAACTTGGGAGATGCCGGCGGGTGTTTCGGTAAAGCACGTTATTTGTCTGTGCCGCGAGGAACACCGGGAGGTATGAAAGCTCTGAAGGGAGGTGCTGCTGTTGCAGCCCGTCAGGTTAACGGAGGGCGGCCTTCCTCTCCGTAGGAGGTATCCGAGCATCTTCCTTTACTCTTTCTGAAACGGAATCGATGCCCTCCCTCGCTTGGGGCATCCGCCTTGAATGTTTGCTTGTTTCGACTGGTTTATTCCCCTTTCTGCGCAGGGAGTCACGAAGGAAAACACCCGTGGCCGTTTCTTTGAAGGAGAACGAGCGTCTCTTTGGTGACAGCGCGCTAGGAATGGTAAGAGTTCGGGTCAGTCGTGGTGGCGACTGCGGTTCCTGTGCGCAGGATATACGTTCCCGCTGCTGGGTCCTCTGTGGTAAATGTCTGAGCTGGGAAGTTTTATTTCTTGTCTCATGCTCCTGAGCTCCTTGACGCGTTACTGGGTTTCTGCACTGACTCCTTGCGTGCCTGTCTTGTGCTCCTCGCTCCCTTAACCAGCGCCGATGATGGCGTGGCTTGAGAGAGCTTTGTTCGACAGAAGCAAGGCCGAAGAAAGGCAGCTGGGTGATGTGTTGTTTTTTCTTTCTGCAGTCCATAAGGACCCCCAAGGTGGCATTCAGGTACTTTCAGGATCTGCTGGGTAAGCGTGCCGATAACCCCCACGTGGCACTGTACCAGTCCCGATTCCCGGAGCACGAACTGGTGAAAGATGAGAAGAGGCAGACCGTGATCTTCAAGCTCTCCCGGTAAGTGGCTGCTTCCGGGCTCCTTGCAGTTGGGACTTTGGCTACTAGGCTTCTACAGCTGAGTCTGTGGCTGTAATTTTCTTTTCTGTTTCTCGTAGAACGATACAGTATTCTCCAGAGGAGATGCTGGGGATGGTCCTGAACTATTCGCGTGGTCTGGCAGAAGAATTTGCAGGTTGGAAGGATTTAGCTGTTTCTTATAATATCTGTCTGCGTATGTTTGGGTGTTACAGGATTTGAGTAGAGACCGAAGGTGTCTGAAAACCCAGAGATACTTAGAAGCGTGGTGTGGGGTCGCCTCAGCTGCAGGCTGTAAGCAAGGCGTAGCAGCTCTCGAGGCATTGTTTATTTCTAACATGCTGACGGTTTGGGGGTCTTAGTCCCGTTCCTGGGGGCAAGCACCTCAGACCCACCCAGCCTTGCAGTGAAGGAGCCTTAACGGCGATTTCTGGAGAAGGAGCAAAATGCGTTCTCACCCGTGTCTGTGCCGAGAGCAGCGGCGCGTGGGTAGGTAACTGCAGGGGGAGATGGAGGTAGCTCTGCTGAAGTCTGTGCTGTAACCAGTCGTCTGGGTGGAGGCTGGCTGGCGGAGCTGAACTACAATTAAAGAGCAAAAGCTGCCCTCTGTTGTGAAACTTGCTCGCAGTTGTGCGTTTTCCACTCTGTGTTGGTAACGAAGCAACACGGTAATGAAAACTGCCTGAATCCCGTGGAAAAATGTGACTTGCATCTTTACCGGGAAGCTGTGTGTTGGTTGGTTGGTTGGTAATACTAGAGCCCGTCTAAAGACTTTTTCCCCTGGAGATAATGTTTGTTGAAATATAAGACGTCCCAGAGGACTTGAGAGTATCCTAACGTGTGAAAAAGAGGTCAGTAGACGTGTGGCTTTGTGAGAATCTGCAAAGTCTGCTTGGCTTTGACAGGACGTGGATAGATTGATTGCTAACGATCCTGGCCGCCGATGCCTGCGCGTTCCGTAGGAGTCGTTACCTTGGCTTCTCTGGCTTTGCTACCGTCGCCCCGTTATAACGAGTTTTTGCACGTGGCTGCACTGATGGCAGAACGCGTTCCCTTGCAACTCTTTCAGAGCAGCCCATCAAGGATGCCGTGATCACTGTTCCCGCCTACTTCAACCAGGCGGAGAGGAGGGCAGTTCTGCACGCCGCTCGCATGGCTGACCTGAAGGTTCTGCAGCTGATCAATGACAACACCGCCGTAGCGTTGAACTACGGAGTTTTTAGGAGGAAAGACATCAATGCCACCGCACAGGTAGGTGCACTTGGGAGATGCGGAGGGGCCCAGGCAAGCGGCGGCAGGTGGGGCAGACGGTGCTGCAGATAAAATCAATGGGACGTAACTTAAAGCGGACTGGGCTAGCGAGCCCGTCTCTTGTGTTCTCACGTGTTCGTCGACAAGACAAGGCGATGAAACCCTCTGAGAGTACGTATGGTGAAGCCTGAAAGCTTCTGGAGTCAGGGCAGGTGGCTGGGAGTTCGTCTTTTGTAAACCTGCGTTTGCTCCTTGCCCATCAGCCACGGGGGGAATAACAGTAGCCGTTTTCTAAGACCGGGTCTGAAAAACTTGGTTTTCCTGAGCTTGAAGAAACTTTTAAAGAGCAAAGCTTTGGGTTTTGATCTACGACATGGATGAGAGAAGTTTTCTTGTCCGGTTGTGTCGAGTGTGACCCTGAAGGTCTCCCGTGTTCGATCAAAGTACGAGTCCCATCTTTCTTACAGTATAAACGTGGCCTGGGGAGCAGATAGTCTTGGCCTGTATCCAGCTCGGACAACCGTGGGTTCTTTCCTTATTCGTGGGGGATATCCAGGTGTTTCTGCTTCACCGTCCCAGCTTCTCTTTTCAGAATATCATGTTTTACGACATGGGAGCAGGAAGCGCCGTTTGTACTATTGTTACGTATCGGACAGTGAAAACTAAGGACTCGGGAACCCAACCTCAGTTGCAGATCCAGGGCATTGGGTAAGAAAGACTTCAACATGAGTTGCACAAACCTCACGGGTCTCGGGAGAAACCGTTTGTTTCGCCATCTCTTCTACATGTGGAATTGTCCGGTGAGGCTTCAGAACGGTAATTTGGATGGCAGAGGGGGAAATGTTTGGAGCAAGGCGGCTCCGGTTGGTAATAATTCTGGTGTCGCTGTCTTGTGCAGAAGGTAACGGTGAACTTGTAGGAGCCTAGGAGGCAACCGCTGTGCTTACTTTGCTTCAGGCTTGCTTCTTTATAGCCTCAGGCCACTTAAGCGTAATTCTGTTGCGTACGATCGATCTTAGAGAAGTAGAGCGTGTCAGTTTGGTAGAGCGGATTCGCTTTCTAGGGAGGAATGAACGTGCCGTGCGTTTGCCAAGGAGGGGGTGGCTGTGGATTGCCAGCCCGGCAGTTTTAACGCCAAAGCGTTTCTACCGCTGTTTCCAAGAAAATACCTGGGACCCGAGACAGCGATCCTTTGGCTTCTCAGCTGTTTTGACATGCTTAGCGATCAGGCCTTTACCATAAGTGCAGTTTTCGGCTCAGAGGCGACTGTGGTGGTGAATCTTCCGTTTCCTTGTCTCGTTACGATGTCTTGGCTTTGGAACAACCGTTGTTCTTTCGCAGTCAGTCACGGCTGGCAGTACTGCAGCTGCTTTTGACCGCTTGCTGCTCTGCGTATTTGTGAAATAATGCGTGAGGTTTGTTTGTATTTCACCTCGGTTTCAGCTGTTCCCTCTCTGTTCGTTCCGTTGCTCAGGTTTGACCGTACTCTAGGAGGTCTAGAGATGGAGCTTCGTCTCCGGGACTATTTGGCGAAACTCTTTAACGATCAGCACCCTTCAAAAGATGTCCGAAAGAATCCCCGGGCCATGGCTAAACTACTGAAGGAGGCCAACCGCCTGAAAACTGTCCTGAGCGCAAATGCTGACCACGTGGCACAGGTGTGACCTTCCGTCACAGTGTTTCTAGCTTTTTCAGGACTGAGGGTGGGGTGAGTAAGGGCCGATGTGTAGGAATGCTGTCCCGCTGCAGCATCGTTCCGGGGGCAGTGGCTGCATTGGTGGTTCCACTCAGTCTGTGCCCGCCGAGTACCGCTGTCGATGACATGAGTGGATTGGGTGAGCGGTCGTCCCGTGAAGCGTGGTAAAACCCCTTTCACTGAGAGCAGCTGTCTGTAACAGCCACGCTGCATCCTCTCATCACCTTTGCAGTGGCAGGGGTCAGATGGGCGCCCTCGGGTCCTAGGCGCATGAGGAAAGCTGGAACGTTTTGCCCATCGGGCGAGTCGGGCAAAGGTTTTGCTTGGAGAATGCTCCACTGATCATTTTGTGCTGGCTGGGTGGTTTTCTGGACAGATTGAGGGGCTGCTGGATGACATCGACTTCAAGGCCAAGGTCTCGAGGCAAGAATTTGAGGATTTGTGCTCTGACTTGTTCCAGCGAGTCCCCGGACCGGTGCAGCAGGCTCTGAGCAGTGCAGAGATGAACCTGGTAGGTTTAAGAAAATGCATTAAGCGGCACGTACGGAGCTGCTGTCGCATCGTCATCGAGGCGTCGGGGATTGTGTTATCAGCGCTGCTGAGAGGTAGAGGTGCCTGCCGTGGTAGTAGGGTGGTCCTGGTGCTGCAGCGAATTTACTTGCTGCAGTATCAAGCAGGAGTCTGTCACGTCTCCCTGCGCCATCCACCAGAAACCAAGGACTTGGAGGGGTTTCTTTCTGGTAAAAAACTTTGCTCTGGGGCTGATGTTTTAAATCCTGAATTTTTTTTTTTTTTTTTTTTTTTTTTTTTGTGTCTTGGATGCTGATTCTGTTCACACTCCTGAAGTTTTAACTCCCCGGTGCCCGGAAACAGAATTATTGCTGTTCAGGCTTCTCCTTTGAGCGCTCCTGTTAGAAGCACTGTTGTGGGCCGCAGTTGGACCAAAGGCGATTCAGTCCTTTGGAGAGACTCACCGCTTTGTTAAATGCTCGCTTTCCAGGGTGCCAGGATGCTCTTGAGCCTCTTCTAGCTCTGGTGTTCAATGCAAGACACCGAGTCACCTCTTAAAGTCCAGGTTTCCGTCTGTGCTGGTCCAGCTTGCTGTCCAAGTCACTGGCTTCTCTGGCATTAAACTGTAGTCTGTCAAATTTTGAATCCCAAGCCCTGCGCTTCAGGTGACTTGAAGCAGCGGTCACGTTGGCTTGGGTTGCGTCTGCCTGTCCGAAGCGTATCGGGCACTGACCTGCCCTGGGACGACAGGACGTGGCGTGGGTATTCTCAGAGCGCCACGCGAGTGCGTGGTGACCGGGGAAGGAGCGTAAGGAAGCCCCTGAACTTAGCTTTCCAAAATTGCTTTCTCAAGACAAGGTGACTGTTTCCAATCCCTAGGATGGAATTGACCAGGTGATTCTAGTTGGCGGTGCCACACGGGTCCCCAGAGTGCAGGAGGTTTTGCTGAAAGCTGTGGGCAAGTGAGTATGTGAGGCCCCCTTCCAGCCTGCCTCCTATTGACAAGTTGCTGTTCGCGGCAGTGGCTGTAAAGCTGACGTCTCTTTCTCTTGGCTTCGCAGAGAAGAACTGGGCAAGAATATCAATGCGGATGAGGCTGCCGCTATGGGTGCGGTCTACCAGGCAGCTGCTCTGAGCAAAGCCTTTAAGGTGAAGCCTTTCGTTGTTCGGGATGCCGCTGTGTTTCCTATCCAGGTAACCCTTGGCTTTCCTTGACTCGTGCAAGGTATGTCTGGGAGAAACATTCCAGGTGGCTGGTTGGCTTCCTTTGAGTAAGGAAGTTGTGATGGAGATCTTTCTGCCAGCCTAATAAAGGCAGCAGGAGGAACTTGGCCCTGCTGTACAAGTGCCGTATCTAAGATGCCAGGCGCTTAGAAACATCTGTTGAGAAAATACTTGCCTGTCCTCCGACTTCTGCTTGAGGTAGAGCAGCCAGACGCTGCAGAAACCTCAGACGTAAGATGCCATAGAGGAAGTTTGCGGTTGCCGAGTCCGTTTTCTGTTGGCGATGCAGGTGGAGTTCACTCGTGAAGTTGAGGAGGAGGATAAATCCAGGAGTGTAAAGCATAACAAGAGGATTTTGTTCCAGCGCATGGCGCCCTATCCGCAGCGCAAAGTTATCACTTTCAACCGCTACACCGATGACTTTGAGTTCTATGTCAACTATGGAGATCTGTCTTTCCTCAGCCAGGACGACATGCGGTGAGTTGAGGCAAGCGCCCGAGCAGGCAGCTCCACGGCAGCGCGATATGTCTAGCTGGAGAACCGTATTGGCAGGGGGGGATGACTGGCCGCCAGCGCGTATTTGCGGGTGCCTTCTCGGAGTCGTACGCGGTTTAATGAATTGAACCGTGCTGGTTCCTCACTTTGTGCGTCGGCTGTTGCTGCCGGTGGGACTGTGGCAAGCGGTTAGCTGTTCTGCAGCGGTGCGGTCTCAAGCTCTCTCTCTCTGCTTCTGTCTCTTGTGTCATCAGGATTTTTGGTTCTCTCAATCTCACTACTGTGAGGCTAAAGGGAGTTGGGGACGGTTTCAAGAAGCACCCGGATTATGAATCCAAAGGCATCAAAGCTCACTTCAACATGGACGAGAGCGGAGTGCTAAGGCTTGACCGGGTAAGCACCACCCTGTCGTGATGTCGGTCAGCTTCCGCATTCCAGTTCTGTCCCTCCCTCCGGAATTGATGGTCCCTGCTTAAAATTAATTCTGTGCTCCCCTCTCCAAGGTGGAATCTGTGTTTGAGACCTTGGTGGAAGACAAGCTGGAGGAGGAGTCAACGCTGACAAGTAAGTGCTGAACTCTGATACTCGTACCGGCTGTTGCGTTACACCTGCGGTAGCTGGGGTAACTAAACGCTATGGTTGCTTCGAGCAGGGCGAGCACCGTGGCTTTGGGATGCGGAAGTTAAACGCTTAGCCGTAGCCTCCGATTGCGCGTACAGCTCCAAAATACCTAAAAACCCCTTTGCAAGTGGCTCCTGGGTGCTGCCAGGAGCTCCAAAACGCCATACGCTCCCGAGGGGACTGTGGCATGCGTTCTCGCTTGAAGTACAGGAATTGTTTCCTCTTTGTTCAGCCACAGCCGCTAATTGCGGGAGGTCTGTCCTGAAAGGAACTCCTGCGTCCGCGGCCCCGCAGCAGTCTCCCTTCTCGCCGTCTGGGTGGTGACGCCCTGATCTGTGCTTTGCATCGCACAGGCTTCCCTATAGACAGGAGGTGGAAATCTGCGTGTTCGAAGGTGAAAGGGAGGTGCAGGGATGGCTAGTGGAGCCGCAGATTGGAGCTTTTTAGTCAAAGTTTTAAATTTCAGGCGACGTTCCAGCAGAAGTTGAGGCCCCGCTTGTCTGGGCACACAGAACCACAAAGCGAGATCAGGGAACGACGAGTTTCTGGAGTGCGTGTAGCTAAGCTACACCAACAAGGGAGCTCCTTGGTGATCACTGCGGTTGTGAGAGGAAGAACTGAGAGCTGAGGATAACTTTCTGCCTCCTTTGGATATGCAATCTTCTGGATTTTTTTTTTTTTTTTCCTCCCATCGACAGAACTTGGAAACACCATCTCGAGCCTGTTTGGGGGTGGTGGCCCTACGCCGGAGGCTGGAGAGAACCTGACGGACGCGGTTCAGGTGAGCCCCTGGGTGACGGCTAGCAGGAGGGAGCCTCTGGGTCTTGCTATGGCTGCTGAAGAGGCAGTGATTGACGCGAGCAGGATTCGAGGTGTCCGGCAGCGTGTCAGGTTTCTAGATATTTTCAGAAAGTGCTGTATTCCTCTTCAGTTTCACGTGGCAAGTGTTTAAAGAAACTTGTGGTCTTTTACTGGCAAGTCGAGCAGTGGCGGCTGATGTTACAGGACTTGTTTCTGGGAAGTCTCTAGTTTCCAAATTGCCCCGGTGCTCTACGGAAGAGCTTCTGTGGGTGTGCTGTCTGTGCAGGTGTCCAGCAGGCTCCTTCCTTCCTCCCGAGCCGTGGAGGCACAGCTGCCGTCACGCTGGCAGTAGCGATTAGGTTTCCTTCTAGTGAGACGAAAGCTCCTGGGCGCAGAGTTGGGTCCTGCGCTGACGTGACTCTTAATTAATGCTCTAGCTCTGCACCGTCCCTGGCTAATGGCTGCAGTCACTGTGAGCGCCGTTTTTCATACGTACGTTTTTGCAGAGATTTATCTGTTCTGTGAAAGGCTCGCGTGGGATTTGTACGTTAAAAATACGGTTTTGGTTTCCCCTTTCCTTGCCTGCGGTGACCAGGAAGAAGAAGAGAGCCTAACGGAAACAGGTAAAGAGGAGCAGGGAGAGAAACAAGACCAGAAAAGCAGCGCAGAAGAGGCCGGTGAAGAGCAGGGAGAAGAGAAACAGCAGTCGCCAGGTCAGGCAGAAACGGCCCCTCCGAAAGCAGAGTCGCAGCAAAAGGAAGAAGGCGAGAAATCAGAGTCTCGGGTGAGCGTCAGGTTGAGGGAATGGGACTGTGATTTCGGTCTCTGAGAGGCGGAGTTTCCTCAGGGGAATTCTTCTTTCCCTGTTAGTGCCCTGCCTTGGAAAACAGCTGTAAAAGCTGCAGGCCCGCTCCCTTGCCTGAGAACGTGCTTTTACCTGTCACAGGACCCCAAAGAAAATAGAGGAACTGCAAAAGACGGAGAACCATCCAAAAGTTCCACAGTTACCAAAACGGAGGAAGAGAAGAAGATCAAAGCGCCCAAGAAGCAGAAGCTCGTCCACGAGATCACCATGGAACTGGACGTAAACGATGTGCCTGACCTGCTGGAGGATGAACTGAAGAGTTCAGTGAAAAAGTATGTTCGAGATGGCTCTGCTAGGTCAAAGCTCTAGATAAAGGAAGCGAATCGCTTTGGAGCGGTGATAGCTCACGTAGCGCTGCTGTCCTCCGAAGCTGATGTATACGAGAGGGTCCTTACCTAAAGGCTCATGCTACCTTTTGTTTCTGTTCTCTTTGCCCGTCAGACTCCAGGACTTGACGGTCAGAGACCTAGAGAAACAGGAAAGGGAAAAATCAGCCAACAGCTTGGAGTCGTTCATCTTTGAGACCCAGGTAAGCGAGAGGTAACCAAGAAATGAGAACTCTTGGAGAGCGGGTAGAAGTGTCTTACGTAGCTTGGCGGATCTGAAGGCAGGCACGTTGTCTGGGCTGGGGGAAGCTGATTTGAAGAGCTCGGTTTTCGTCTTTGAGTCACTTGTTCTGCTGCCGTGAGGCTTCCCAAGACCCTGTGGGCTTGGGAGGCGTCCTCGATACAGAACGAACGCTTTCCGTCGGCACGTCTAACGCGTTACACTTTGGGTTTCCGGTAGCGCGCGTGTGCACTTACCTGGGTGTTCTGGAACGATTGCGCTCGGGCTGCAAAGCAGCTACAGCTTCTCGAGAACCGTTGTGCCGGAGAGGCCTCGGATGTTAAGTGCATGTGAAGTTACGGTGGTTGCAGCTTTACCATCGTCTCCCCGGTGTGCAGCTGTGTCTGTAGAGCTGGTGCGTTGCCATCGTGCTCCTAGTAATGCCAGGAGCAGGAGCTCGGATCTGGGAGGGCTGAATGAGAATCTCCTGGCCGGTGCAGGCAGCACCCCAGGAGTTCACAGTCCGGCCCAGCTGCAAGTGGGTTGACCCGGTGGTTTTGTGCTTCCACGCTCGGTGATACTTGACGGGAGTGCTTGCTGTGTTCTTTTCAGGACAAGCTTTACCAAGAGGAGTATCAGTTTGTCTCAACGGAGGAGCAGAGAGAAGAAATTTCCAGAAAGCTTAGCGAGGCTTCCAGTTGGATGGAGGAGGAGGGCTATGCGGCTGCCACTAAGGTACACCCACGTGTAGTCAAGCTACCAGTCGCTATAACCGACATGGAAATGACAGTTCACAGGCTGACAGAGTATTGATCCACCTTAGTCCTTTATAACCTGGTGACGGAAGGTTTCTTGCTTCCCTCGGTGCGTTATGCGTGGAAAAATATAGGAAGTTCTTCCAGCCACGAGTGCATCTTCAGCAGTAAACCTGTTGTTTCCACGGAAACCTTGGTTGCGTGGCTCTTTCTACTGCATGGAAATGGTATTTGGTAGAGAGAGCAACAAAACTTGCAGTTCGAACTTCTGATGTTTAGGATGTTAGACAGCGGGCATACTGATTAACTGTCTCCTTTCCCCTCTCCACCGTTTGCAGGAGCTGCAAGACAAGCTTTCAGAACTGAAAAAGCTTTGCAGGAATCTCTTCTTCCGTGTCGAGGAAAGGAGAAAGTGGCCGGAACGCCTGGCTGCCCTGGAAAGTCTGCTCAACCACTCAACCATCTTTCTCAAGTAAGAGCAAGCTGTTGAGGAGGAGAGTCCTGCGGCTGACAACGTCAGAGACGCCAGCAGGACGTGACGAGTTCGAATGCGCTCGGAACGTCACTGGTGCCTCTTGAGAAAAGACGACCAAAACCCTGCTTGCTAGCGCTGAGTTTGTCATCGCCCGTTAACAGAAGCATGCGAGCTCTGTTTTAACGGGGGAGACGGGAGGCGTCCAATGCTGTACGCGCCCTTTGCAAGCAGATTTTTCCCTCTCGGTCCTATGGCCTCCGCTTCTGACATCATCTTCCCTGCTTTCCTAATCTCGCGATCGCTGCGTTTGCCGGCTCTGTGTTCCGTTCTTAGCATCCAGGCCTTGATTTAGGATGCTGTTTCCTGCAGATGTGAGGGAGACGGGTGCAAAATGTACTCATGGGTTGGTACGGGCAGTGGCTGTTGTTGGGATTTCTGGAGCTGTAGTCACCGAGTTGCCGACGTATAGTCTGTTCGATTTCAGAAAAATAAACTTTCTTCTTACCTTTAAGGGGAGCCCGAATGATTCCAGAATCTGACCAGATATTCACAGAAGTGGAACTGAGTACGCTGGAAAAGGCCATCAATGAAACGACGGTAATAAAGGGACAAATGATTCTGGGGGAGGGCGGGGGCGGCAGTTTGAGTTGTGTTTCCTGTCCAGAGTAACAGGTCGTGTACTCTCACTCAAGGTCATGGAACAGAGAGCACACGTGTTGCTTCTGTGCTACCAGCAGACCTCTTCTGGGCTACGGGGTTTTCTAACGCGCAGCTCGGCCACAGACCGCTCGGGGGGGGGGGGGGGGGGGGGG
>KL263207.1:4991-24838 GCA_000699545.1 Podiceps cristatus
CTTCGCGCGGGCCCGATGGCCCGGGGGGAGCTGCAGGCACAGGACTGCTGGAGCACAGGCGTGCGCCCCGGTGCCCCCCAGGCCCCTGGGGATGCAGGTCCCTGAGAGACCTGCAAGCGCAACCCCCCGCTCACGCCATGTGGAGCAGGGATGCAGCCTCAACCGACAGGCCGGCGAGATTTGGCACAGCCGGCGATGTGGGAGGGAGGGTGCGATGTGCGGGCGAGCGTCGATGCCACCAGCGACAGCCAACAGTCAGCAGCCGGTCTTTCGATGCTGTCAGCTCAGCCCAGGAATAAGCCCCTCAGAAAGAAGTCATAGGCCCTGGTGTAATTTCTGTAAAACTGAACAGTCCCAAATATCATCATTTTGACCAGAGGTGATACAGCAAAGGCCCTCCAGCAGCCAGCAAACTGTTTTGCTTCTCTTTTGAGAAACTTGGTAGTGAAGAGTAGAGTCATCTCAGCGCTGCCCCAGCAGTCCTGGAGGCATCGTCAGCAGTAAAGCCCAAGACTAGAGGCATCGCAGTATCTCCAGCGCAGCAGCTGGGGGGCTGCTGGAGGTACCACTTGGCTGTAAAAGTCATCTTGGTTTCTTCTCGTGCCTCTCTTTGCTCCTCGCAGCAAACATCAGGTCATCACGAGGCACGGCAGGGTCTGGGCACCCCCGGGTTGGCTGCTGGGTGGAGAGGCCACATGGGTTTTACCTCTTGTTTCAATCTGAGATGGAGATTAGGGAAATGTTTCAAAATGAGCAGGGAGAGACTTTTCAAACCCATTTTGCTCATTTTGTTGCAGAATGTAGAAACATTCAAAACAAACCTAATGGAAAAAATAGTAATTAAAGACTATACGTATTAACAGCTGGATTAAATCATCCTCACACGTGTATAACACCAGTTATATACCACTGTGTGCTTGAGTCTGTGTAAGTGAACATGAAGGTGCCCCAGCAGTGCCTGCCTCTCCCAAACATTGCTCCAGAGGCTACTCACCTGGCATCTTTCTAGTCTTTCTTTGAGGCTCTGTGTCTTCAAACTTCACTTGATTAAATCTTCTTTATTCATAGCTTAGCCAACACACAAACCCGTGGATGTATGTAGAGCACAGTTCTGTACTTCTTGGTCAGTAAATTGTCCTTTCCAGCACTGAGATGTATGTGCAAGGTCAGGTGATGGCGTGTATATTCAAGGACGAGGTCCGAACTTGAGTGATTTGGATCTAATTTAACAACTGTAAGAAACTTTCCGAACAAAATCAGTCAAGTGAGTGTTAAGCTCATTTATAACTTGTTTAGAAACATAATAGATCAGCGACCTTTGATAGTGCCAGGCAGCTGAATGGTTAGGTGGTACTATGATCAGCCTTGCATGGTATAAATAAATGATAATGTTTATTCTTGTATTTAATAATGCTATATTCCCTTCTTATTCATGGAACTTTACAGAAGGAATGAAGCCGCAGAGATATTGCATCTGCTATTGCTTCTGGCAGATACTGTATTAAATGGGATAAACTTAAATATTAATAGCTTTACAAGGAATGTGGTCCACAAGAGCTGTTAAGTATATACTGCCTTCTGTTTTAGGATGATAGCTGGGAAACTTTGCGTTTTCTGTAGAGAGAGGGACATGCCCGGGGATATTTAGGTTCACGGTAACCTACTTTGAAAAAAGGTACTTTGGGAGAACTTTCAGGCTGGAAATGTGTAAATTGCCTTCCTCAGCCTTAAGTGAGCAAACTACTTAAGAGCATGTTTAACTTGGAGCAAGTAAAAGGTCCTACGGTGTAAGGAGGAACCTATCCAAGGTGACACTGAGGTCATCCAGAGCAGCAGTGTGACTGAGATTTGGTGGAAAGCAGCACTAGGTATCATCATCTTCCTCTGCACACCCAGCTTGCTGCTCTGCTTAGGCTGTGTGGGATCCTCCGAAGCTACCTCAGGATCTGTCACAGGCCTTCCTTCATCCCTCCCATGCCTTCATAACCACCTCTGGTTACAGTCACCAGGACAACACCTTGCCCTCCTTAGAGGTGCCATCTTTTGCTTGTTTGTGTGGGTTTTAAAAAACACGCTGAACAGAGTTGCCTCTCTATCTCCAACACTGTTAAATCTCAGTTTGGAGAGATGCTGAGACCATGATATGAGAAGCACTCAGTGTCTCTTGAGGTGGCATGTGCTCACACTCACTTCTCCTACACGTATTAATGTTGCCAAAGCCTTCCCTACTTTACTTTTTCTAGGTTGCTGGTACATGGTGGTGGAGCATTACAGGTCCATTTTATGACAGCGGCAGCGGAGAAATCCTAATCCTGCCTGGGTTGGCTGTTGTCCTTTGCTTCTTTTGATTTTACAGGCTTTATTTCATTTTATGAATACTTGCACCTTGCTTGTCCTCTCTATTTTTGGAGTTGTTTCTGAGAGCTGTATGGATGTGGTTTGCACTCCTTGGCCAAGCTGTATTCGTTTGTGATTGCCATGTTGTCTCTCTAGTGGTGTTTTCTAATCCCAGATGCTCTTCATGTTTACTTTCTTCTGTCCTCGCCACTGTTTTGATCACCTTCCAGATTAGTACCTCGTAATTTTGTTAACATTCAGTTTAATTCTTTTTATAGATCATTAAGGAAGCACTTAATAAGGCCAGAACTAAGAAAATCCATTCAGCACTTCACTAAATAACAACTTCCCCCCTTCCTGGTTAATAAGATTTCATTTGTTAAGGCTTTATTTATAGCTCTGAAGCTAGTTTTTAATTTCATGTAGTTTCTCCTACTGACTTAATACTAGAACTAAGATTTTGTGAGACATTGCACCTATGTCAAAACTGCAAATATTTCCTCATTTCTTTTTTGTTCAGACCTGATTGTTGGGCTACATTTGTGTGTTTAGTTCAGTGATATGCGTTTAATTGTTATCTCCCCATGCTTTCAACATGGTAAGTGTGTAACTTTTATAACAAAATAACTCGGTGTTCCTAGTGCTGCCCACCCCTAGAGGAGAGCTAAAGCAGTACTGAAAGCTTAAATGCCCCGTCCATCCAAGTCCCATTTCTTATATATTAGATTTGGGTTATACCTAACTTCAGGTGAAGGGCAGAGTTGTTCATCCTAAACCAGAAGACTCTTTACAGGGCTTTCCTCACTGACTGTAAATACAGAGGTTCTAAAATTTTCTATTTTCAGTGGGGATGGAGGAGAAGCAAGTACAGCTGTTGTGGGACTGATAGTGAAATCCCCGAAGCGCCCGGTGGGGAGCTGCCCACCAGGCTCTCAGCAGTGCAGCATCAGCTCTGCTTATCTTTGTTCCCCTCATGCCTCTCCATGCACCGCTCAGAGCATTTATGAGACGGGATTACACCCTGAGGAGGCAATGTCAAGAGCAGCTGATTGAAATTGCAGAGGAATTAATTTAGGAAGGTAATTACAAGAACTGGAATTTGCTCTTCTACCTTTGCTAACACTGCTGCTCTTGTGAGACATGCTGGGAGAATTTCAATGCACACAACTGGCTGAGGCTCCCTGACCAGACCTCAGACACCGTCTGTGCAGTGGCACCAGATGCACAGGGCCACGGCTCAGGAGCATCCTTGCATTGCAGATATGGCAGCAGCTTTTCTCATGCCTAGAGGAGTCATTAACTATGTCTAGACTGATTGGCAGAGCTGTGCCAGGGATGTTCCTGAGCTGTGGCACACACTGGCCATTAGCACAGCACTGCTGGATGGCCCATGCCATGGTTTTAGTCTGCTAGAGCTACGAGACTGGGCATAGATCAAGGGTTCCCACAGACCTGGGACTGCTCCTAGTAGGAGTCTGCATGGGGGTCCCTGCTTTGGAGACAAGTGAGGTCAGTAATGAAGACAGTGATCCCACCAGCTGGGCTCACGGACAGAGAGCGGGACTGACCATCTGTGGATTACTCGAATAGACATAATCGTTATATGTGAGTTCTTAGTACTTTAAGGATATCCTCCTGGGTCTATGCAAAAAGCCACTTTGCTTTGGGATAAGACCTTTCACTTAGATAAAGACCCAAGAAGTCTTACCCCATTGAAATAATATGGGTTTAACCCTATGTTTGCATCCAAGAACACATTTTATTTTCTATACCCTTTCCTTTTCTTGTTCATAGGACTTTGCCAAAGCTTTTGCCTTTTCTGTTTCAGCATTCCTTGTGCTGATCAAACTCTCATGGAGGTTCGAGTACTTCACCCCCACATCTTGGCATGTTAACAAAAGAACAATTTTTGTGGTACTACACTGATCATTCATTAGCAAACTTCTTACGATTTGTGTAAAACACGGAAGATATTGCTAGTTGTGTTGCGGCTGATATTTGGACATTTCTCCTGATTTTGTCTCACCCATTACTGTAGATGTTGCTCCATTATCTTGTCAGGTCCTGAGCGCAATGACACTGCGCAGAGGTGGGGGCTGGCAGATGCATGGTCATGACAGTTTCTGCTCTCAAAATATGGCATTATCACATAATACATTCTCAAATACGCTACTGTCTTCAGTGCTAAATTACTCTAAAGCTACTGTATTTCTCTGCTTTTCCTTGTGGCTTGAGAGGCTGTCCTGCAACATTCACAATGGGATCTACCCGCCTAGTGCCTTGTCTGAGGTAGCTGTCTGGGCTCCTTTTATAGTTGCTGAAGAAAAACAGGAAACAGAAATTTCTGGAGTGCAATTAATCTCATCCTAAAGATATTTCTAAAATAGGAGAGATTAATCACCTTTTGCAGTGCTTGAAAGTTTCCACTGACTATGAAGGAGACCTCGGGTGACTTACTTGAATTTAGGTATTTACACTGAAAACACCTGAAGGATGGGAAATTTTTTGCCTGACCTGAGAGGCGGGACTCAAAGCCACATTAAGATAACTAAATTTAGATATGTTCGTGCGTGATTCTGTGTGGGCAATAGGTATTTAAGTTCTCTTTATAGTCAGTAGAGACATAGTCAATATAGTCAATAGATTCTATGGTGCAATTCATCCAACCAGATGTAGGGGTCTACTTTACATGGAAATACATCACAGCTTCAGCTCCATTGAGCCGCTCTCCATTGTCTGTAGCAGGAGCCGAGGTGACTTGATCTCTGGTAAATGTCTGCAGTAAGAGCCACTTTTAGACAGATGAGTCCTACCTCTAAAGGCAAGAGGAATATGAGTCTTACTGTTACATAGGCTTTTATTAATATTAGGCTCAACATAAAATTGTAATTCCCTTTCTTCAAGAGCTGTACATATGTGGCTGCTTATTATCGCAGGTCGTGACAAGCCTACAGTCATCCCTGACATTAGGCCACGGAAAAATAAGATGGTATTGATGTTCACAGTTTTATCATCCTACTTATGATGCTGATTTCAGTAGCTTTAAGATCTTTCCCTCGTTGGGTGTCTTGAGTTTACCTTTCCACCTTCCTTTTGTTCTCTGGTTTGCTATGGGGTCTGTCTCCCTGAGCACATAAACATGCTCTTGATTTACAGTCATAGTTGCAGTTGATCTTGATGTCGTGCTCAAACCCAGACTTAACTACCTCTTGTACTGAGCTTCAAATCCAAAAGCTGTGATTGACTCAGTTCTCCCTGCATCTTCTCGTGGCCATTTGGGATTTACCTGAGCACAGGAGTTGCTGTTGGTGGGAGTTTGCCAGCAGCAGTCTTGCTTCTTCCTATTCCTGAATTTCTAGCATTGCTCCTCTTGGCTCCACCACTCAAAATTAGCTCCCCAAATCAATGAACAGACAGCACTGCTTTCTAGAAGGTGTCTTTTAAGGATCAGAAAACACTTTGTGATTGGCTTGGACATTGTCCTTTTGAAGCCTGTAACAGATATAGAAGGCCAATTTGAATGGCCTGGGATGAATGAGGGTGATTGTGAGGGCTGTTATAAGCTTAGACTGTTTTCTATGTGCTATGGTTTTCTCTGTAAAGCTGGAGACTGTAGTTATGTAAGTGCATTCAGTATTTTAGAGGGCATACCCACTTCCATACAGCAGCTGAATCAGTAAACTAGCATAATTGAACCTAATACTGAAATCATCGAAGAACTGTACAAAATTTGAATGAATGAAAATGCCCTGACATAAGGAAGCAGTTTGGGGTGGTGGTGTATCCCTTTAACAGCTGCTAGTTTGTAGTTTGCTTGTTTGTGCAGAAACACTGAGCCAGCAACCTCTTTTAGTCATGTCAGTGCAAATGTAGAGTAAATCTATTAAAATTAGAAGAACAATTGGATTTGGCTGCTGCACTGCAAGCTTGTTCTGGACGCAGTACAAAATCTCTTTATTTTTAACTGGTATTTTGCCAGTGCCAGAGGCCAAGGTCAAGGTCCTGCACCTCTGGTGAGATAACTTCCCTGCCACAGCAACCTTGCACTCTCAGTGAGGTAAGACATTTTGAGGAATGAGGTAAATAGAAGAGATGGAGATCCCCTGGCAAGATAACAAGTGACCACCAACCTGTCCCGGAGTTGCCAGTACTCACAGCCTGGTGTTCATGGCTTGTTTCCTTCACTTTGGGAACTGGCTTCTCCAGGCGTGGAGTCTTTCCTTCCCTCCCTGCTCGCCAAAGAGGAGAGAGGATTTTTCCTCCCTCATAAATGCAGATACTTAGTTAACAAATACAATTATTTAGTTAAGAAATACAGCGCAGATAAGCTGGGGAAATTAAGGAAGCAAAGCGCTGTTTTTATGCCCATTTCTTGGTGTAGGTCCTCTGTGATGTTGGGGCTGTAGGAGGGACTTGACAATTGCAACCATAAAACCGTTTAGTTTGGAAGGGTGTAGAGGTCTCATGAATATGTATGGACAGAAAGGAGATGTAACATCTAGACAGAGGTGCTGGGCAGGTCAGCCCACTGTGGAGGAAACAATGCTCATATGAGCCACAAAGAAAGCTGCTTGCCGTTAGGCTAACGAGCGCCAATGTTGCCCATGTTTGGAGTACTGACTGGGAAACACTAGGAATGATCTTTAGTATAATCAGTAAAGTTTGTTGAAAATAGGAACCCTTTCCCAAAGACATCTCAACTTTTTTACTGATGTTGTAATTTGACATTTCCACCATTTTTTCATCATTCAAGAACCATTCAGTCTCCAGTAATTTATCCCTACTCTGGAACTCCTCCTGACTTTCCCATCTCTTTCTCCCTGTCCCTTCCTCACTTATTCCCATCTTCTCTCCTTCCTTTAGTGGCATTCATCACCTCACTACTGAAGCACAGCACCATCACTGGATCATCCACCTCTACTTTTGTGTGACCCTCCAGCTGATAGCAAGTTGACATGACAATTTGTCTCTTACCTGAACATAGCTGTATTTACTTTTTGTTCTTTTTTATACTTCTTTTGACCTACTGGACTTTGACATTGAGTTCATCTATGTCAGGATTAAGATTGTGCCTCCGGTGCCCTCAGAACAGGGACTCAGTAGGAATTACTCTGCCATATGATGTGAAGTAGTTTAGGTGCAGGAATGATCTCTGAATCACCTTGTGTTTCATCATCATTAGCATTTCTATTTTGGTTGCACAGCTCCCCAGTGTTGAATTCAGCACCTGGTGGTAAGGTACTCCCTCTGGACCACCCTGTGACTTTGGGCACAGCCCGAAGTTACAGAGTCCCTACACAAACAGCATCACTGAGCAGAAACTCCTAGAGTTGTTGTGATTCAGACCCACACAATTCTGAGTCACTGCTCCCGATCACTCTTTGCTCTCGAGGTGATGGTGGTGTTAGGGAAAACAGTTTTCTTGCGGTGACTCAGCTGTTCTCTCCAGAAAGAGGGAACATGAAGTGGAGGTGGACACTCATCTCTCTTCCCAGAAAGGGTACAAACAGAGTTAATATCTGTCCCTTGGGTTTTTCCACATTCCCTGGTCTCAGTGGGAAGAGGAGGGGATTAGGAGCATCATTTACAGGCTAATCCAAGACCTGCATGTTACTTCATACACAGCCTGAACCACACCTGCAGCCGTTGCTCTTAGAGTCAAGATGATAACACAAGGTCCTGGTTTGCAGCTCCACTTACTGCCAGTGTTGATAACTAAGAAAGATAAAGGATGGAAGCTCTTGATGTAACAATAGACAGACAGCAACTTTCTCTAGCAAGTGAATGTATAGAGTGAATGCTGTGTCTTACTGCCGGAATCACCACATTCCCCAGTAAATGGGATGAGAACACAACATTGCTCCCAAAGCAGGACATTATCCCCTCCAAAGCAACGCTTTGCTGGAGACCATAGAAAAGCCCTTCTGTTATAATGTTTTACAGTGTTCTGGAAAGAGTAACTCTCAAGAAAACATTATTAGGATGAGTGAAGAAAAGAGATTTTGGGCAGATGGAAATGTGTCAGTGCTCATCTTCATTGGCGGTGCTTGTTTTCACTTACTTTACCCTGAGTTAATTTCCAAGCAACTTGAAGTAGATAATGTGTTTATAATTGTTAATCTGAGTGCTCCATCAATGTTTGTTCCAGGCTACGAAGAATGGGAATTTCTGTTATAGTAGAAGGGGTTTTAATTGCATAAATGATGATATAGCAATGGTTGGAAGATGATGCAAGATAAATTCAGGCTACAGATAGGGTCTAACAGGGAGCAATATATGCTGGAAGAATTTGCACAAGAAATTATCAATTTTCCACTTGTCATTTTTAAACCAAACTTGGAGAATTTTCCAAAAGACAGCTGTAGGCTGGAGCTTAGCTGTAAAATATGGGCTTAAAGCAATATTTCTACATATTTTTTGACTGGTGATTAGGCAGGACTTTGAGTTATAATCAGGAATATGTTGGGGTTTGGCCTTTCTTTTTGAATTTAGCAACAGATAAGCAAATGAGTGATGAAGTAACTCAGGAAAAAGAGATACACTTGTTTCTTAACTGGATTGTTAACATCATAAAGTAGCACAGCATTAGTAGTAGCAGTAATAGTAATTGAGCTGGGCTTCATAGGACTAAAAGTAGACATCTTTCCTGTAGTGTCTAAATGTGGCCAAGTCATTTCAGTCTCCTCAGTGGCCAGTATAGACCACTGCTATAGGAGTACTGGTGATTGTTCAACTCATCCTAAGTGATGAGATGGATAAATCACATCCCGATTACCAGAGATGACACCAAATGAATAGATGACTCCGCTAAATAGATATCCCTTGACTATAACAGGAGCTTAAACACATGGCTTAGGTGTAGACACCAACATTACAAACACTAACTTTAGTGAGATGACTCTTACCCTAATCACATTGTTGAAGGCCTTGTGGGGATAACAACTTTACAAAGTACTCTGGACAAGAGGTTAAAACAGGGCCATCCTTTTTGGCCTTAAGATGACTGCATCAAATATTAAAATCTCATACAGTTCTAAGTCTGGAACACCTTTCTCAAAGCAGGTAAATACACGAACCAAGACTGCCAAATTTCTGCAGCGTTGGAATCTCATTGTCTTGTACCTAAATCTTGTGCTGCCTCTTAGGTTCAGCTCCTATTCCTAATGTCCCCCAGGTTCCACATACATGCAGAAATGAAAGCTTGTCCAACATAGCTTTGCGGGGCTGGTGTCCGAAATTGTTGCTGGTCCCTCTGGGCATTGTAGTCCCTACACTGACAGCCAAATAATAATTGCAAGGATGTGAGGGGGCTTTGTCCGTAAAAGGTGCTAAGTCAATGTTATCCATTGTTATCCTATCCAAGGTACATATATCTAGCTGCATCTCTGAGTTATTTAAAAAACTAATTACAATATGGTCATTCCTTCAGAGCTGTCAGCTCTGTTGAAGAGTGGGCTGTAATTTTTGGGTGTCCATGCAGTCTCTTTACCACTGATCCTGCAAGGAGAACAGATGGACCTGTCTGGTTTCTGCCTTGTCCAGAGGGAAAAAAGAATGGTTTTCAGCCCACTTGGTTTTTAAAAAAAGGGGGGGGGGGAAGAAAAAAAAAAGCAATATAGTCAATTTTTTTTAGAGTGAGGTAGGAGCAGCAATAGTGCAGGGAAGAAGCTGGTGGCTGTGAATGCAGTTCC
This sequence comes from Podiceps cristatus, assembly GCA_000699545.1. Taxonomy (NCBI): domain Eukaryota; kingdom Metazoa; phylum Chordata; class Aves; order Podicipediformes; family Podicipedidae; genus Podiceps; species Podiceps cristatus. The sequence continues at coordinate 15,020 of KL263207.1, forward strand.
AGTGATGATGATAAACCAGGAATCGAGCTGGAGAAGAAGGCAAGGGAGATGTTGGAAATAAAGCTGCAAAAGGGAGAAGGAAGAGAAGTAACTTCACTGTGAGAGGTAAAACAGAAGGAAGAGGGGAATTAAGACTACTCTTGTAGGTGAACGTTAGGAGCTACTTAACAAAGGTGCTGCTTGTGTAGAGAAAATGACTTAAACACCCTCCTTGTGCTTTGGTGCCCATTTCAGGCAAGTTCCCTGTTTTCCTCTAATTACAAGTTGTCCTCAGTGTAAGACCTGTTGCTGTTGGCCTACATGGGAGACCCTGCGTGCTCTGGGTGAACTGAAGACAAGCTCAAGACCTCAACAGCAGCGAGGTGTCTTGGACAGGTACCGGTGGAAAACAGCTCGTTGTTGCTTGAACTCTTCCTGCTCTGTGGCAGCCAGGGGACCGTGATTTCTGGGGTGTATCCATCTTCTTCGTACATGTCACGGTTGTCATTTTCACTTGGCAGCACAAAGCTGTGAGTTACACGCTGGCACCTGAACAGCAGGAGGGGAGAGTTAAACTTCATTTGTTATTTTAGAGCAGAGCATAGCCCTCAGATCTGAAATCCAAGGACAGTGTGCTTTGTGGCAGTTTGGGGCTGATCCTGGGGCAGTGAACCTCTCTCTTACCCCTACACGCTCAGGGTTTAGCTGCAAATCCTGAAGAAGGTCTAAAGAATAAAGAGGGAGACTAAAGGAGCAACATATTCAAGGCATGTTAAATGTAACATCATGGGGGAAAAAGAGGAATAGCTTAATCTACTCTTGAGCTATAAAAAGAGATGCCAATGAGACACAAGGCAGGTTACACTTCTGCTTAAACACTCTTAGGAACAGTCTCCCTGTTACCTCAAATAACAACCACGCAGGAATATCTATAAAGAGAAAGCAAGCTTAGAGCTTCTACCCCTTGATCCAGAAGTATGGCAGCGATGCCGTTGCAGCTAGTCCTCACTCTGCAGCAGAGTGACGGTTTTAAAAAGGTTAACAAGCTGCTGTTTTGCCTCCTTCCTCCCTGACACTAGAGCCTCGGGCTCCGGTGGTGTAGCCCCGGAGAGGCAGCATCTGCCACTGCTCCTGCATGGGAAAGCAGCCTCATGCCGAATCAGGCCCAAAAACCTGTCTGCTTTAAACAGTGCTGGTTGAAATTACTTCCCTTGAGAGAGTTTTCTTTGCCAATCAGATTGTGGTTCCTCAGGCTGGTACCACGTGGTCACGTTATCCAGCTTTTTTTTTTTTTTTTTTTTTTTTTTGTAACAATGAAGCAAAAATTCTGCTTTTTTTTCTTTTATCTTGTTTTACTTTTTTATTTTAAATGGAAGCTGTATCTGCCATGACGTATCCTGGCTCCACAAGCTGAGCATTAAGAGAAACAACTGTAAGCCTAAGAGTTTGCAGCACGTAAGTGGGGCCATGATTTTAGCCATTCTCCCTGTTCTTATGGCCTGACAGCACCTCCCTTCAATAAATTTCTTTACTTCTGCAACTCACATAATGCCTTACCCTGCAACATGGTATCAAGGTGCAAGGTCTTTTGTAGTTCTTACTTCATGGCTTTGTATCCCCTGCAGGCCATCCCTGCTGGTTAGTGGTTGGTTTGGGTTTTTTTAAGATTAGGCAGAGGAAAGTCACAGGCCATGTTCTGAGTCAGCAAATCTAGCATAAAATCAGGCTCTTAGTTGGAGATTAATCTTCATGTCCTGGCACCCTTTTTAAGCCCCCGAATCATTTTTAGTGGAGATAAGGAAGTTATTAGCAGAGTGCAGCCAGGTGATAAGGTGCAATGAGCGGGAGGTGGGTGTGATGGCGAAGGCTGTGGCTGACATACCTATGAAACGGCGCCAGACCACACAGTCCCCGCAACTCATATTCTTATTTGGATGCAGTAAGCACCCTTTTTTTTAACCCAGAAATTACTATTTATAACGTATTAATACACACTAGATAAGTACCTCCAGGGACAAGCAGAGATGAAAGCGCTTTGGGCTATGCATCCTTGTACCTCCCAGAGTACCCCAGGCTTCTTCCAGCACTTTAAGGTCCCATCACATTGCTTCCACAAATCCTCCAACCTTTTCCTGAGAAGCCGGTGAGACTCAGACACACCTGACCTCCTTGGCGTGATGCAGTCCACCCTGCCCAGCTGTGTCTCGTGCTGTGCACTGCCCATGCATAGCAAAGAGGATCCTTGCCCCAAAATGTGTCCAAGTTTGTACATAACAAGACATGGAAAATGACTACGATTACCAACCGGGGCAGGTGTAATTTAACAAGTTATAATGACTGTAATAATCAGTAGCCTCAGTGCTCCAGTATTATTAGTGTTTTGCATGCACAACACAGAGACAAACCTCTTGCAAGGAAAGACTGGAAGGAGCATAGTGCTGGATCTGCTGATTCTCACAGACTCCTCCTTCCTTGCTCAGGGGACAGACAGTGAAAAGGAGAGTGGGAAAAAAGTGGACTAGTAAGTAGAAGTTGGTATCACTGGTGGAAAAGAGGATAGTATCATTCCAGGCATAGCAATAGTTCAATATTAATAAATGTTCTCTGAGAATTAGGGTTTCAGCCATTCATGGTGTATTCTGGGAAGACATTGGGAATTAAAGGTCAGGGACTGCTGGAGAGACTGTTCCCTCTCTAAATGGCCTTGAAACAATATGCAAAAACCATCCCCGAAGCTGACAACCTCACTTGCAGTGTCTTTGGTTATGCCACAGATTAAGTGACTTTCTTAGGGTACCTGAGCGTTGTCACTGTCCCTGAGAGGGTGAGCTCCAAGCCCAGGTGCGGCTCATTGGTAGAAAAAGGTGTGGACACACAAACTGCTGTTGATCATGCAATTTTCACTCCCAGGGAGAGAAGGCAAACCAACTAAAGGCCATCATGTTTCAGAGCTGCTAATTCAACTTCTTTTATATCAGTTCATCTCACCAGGAATATAGAAGCTACCGAGTTGGGAACTTGGGGACTATTCCTCTCTTAGTGCTGCACAGAGTGAAGTAAAACCAGTGATGGCATTCATTCAAGAACGTATATGGTTTTATGGCTGGTGTCTCATACCTGGTCATGCCACTGGCTGTACTCCTACACAGCTGGCTACTCATACACGACATGTATCGATGGAATACTTGCATCTAGTACAACTGCTTGCCGGAGCCAGTTGGGTTTGTGTTTCTAAGTGGTTTAGAGGTCCCATCCATCTGCATTCTCAAACCATGCTTTTCAGCTACATCTCACTCAGATTCATACACAAGCTCCAGGTGGATTAGGAAGATTTATTTAATTCACTTATCTGAACTCTGCTGTTCCCTTGTGTTTCCCTGGGCCTACTGACACTGGGAAACTCAAGAATTTAGGAAACGCAGCCTATGTGCATCTTCCGCCCCTACCTGTGATCTGTCTTGTCTCTGCCCTTCCTGGATTGCAGTGGCCCATCAAAGATGGAAATGTAGAGGATTAAGGGAAGCAATTGAGAAGAAAGAATTGTGCAACACTGGGTGTCCTCTTCTGGGCCACCATGAGCTGGTGAGCAATAGCATTTCATGGCAGCTGCTGCTGCATTTTGGGAGCTGTATGGGCTGAATCCTATGCACAGTTCTCATATATGTTGCAATGTTGTTGATTTATGCAGATAGGCTGTCATTGGTTTTGTTTCTGGCAACTCTGGAAAGCATAGCCTTTTGTCATACGTCTGGATCCCCTACGCGGTGCTGCTGTATGCAGGCAGTGTGGGCTGTATTTGCACAGGTGCTGGGCTGCACCCGCCTGCCTAGCTCTCGCCTGCAGCAGTCTGCAAGCGGGTCTTGTGAGGTATCATCTGCTTTAACTGGGGAGGAAAGCTACGGGGAGCAGAGGTGGGCCAGAAGGGCTGGCAAGGGAAGGCAATGGATTGATTTTGTCATTTCAATGGCCAAAACTTCTTACAGTGGGATGACACTGATAACTGGGATATGGAGGGTCAATGGCTGAACTTTGCTAATTTTTCAGTAATTAGGGAAGGAGGAGCAAGCAAGGAAAATGGAAAGCCAGTTCATCAGAAGTAGAACTTTAATTAAAATGTTTGTGTTGCAGCAGCAGCAAGAACCTAGTTACGGTATGTGATCTCACTGGGCTAAAAGCTGTTCAAACTCAGACTAACAAACTGGTCATTGCCCCACAAACCTTACAATTTCAGTGTGATAGAGGAATTAACAGGTGGATCCTGAGGGAGAGGGGTTAAAGACGAACCATTGGCAGTACTCCCAGTTTGCCCTCAGTAGAAACTATTAATAATGTTGTATATGCCACGGGAATGGATAATTTGAAGACAGGCTAATAGAAAAGTCAGCAAGGTAGCTTCATGCATCTTTGTGTCCCCCAGCTTATGCCAACGCAACTAAAGCATTTGGAGTGTGTGCAGTAAAGATCTGACACGTGGTCAAGGCCTAGCGCAGATCCATGAGAAACTGCAGTTCCCAGCGAGAGGCAAGAGAAAGCACAGGAGGAGTCATGACTCAGAGGGACATTTCTCAGTCAAGATGGTCTCTCAGTGTTTGGGCTCCGGCATCAGCGCTGAAGCCCAGCCCTTGGTGGTAAAGCTTTCCTAAAGACAGCGTGCTGCGCTTTGCAAAAAATAGCGGAGTGCTCCTGGTGGGGCACCTCTGCTCAGTGTCTGCTCCTCAGTCTTAGCTGTGAAATACGGGGAGGTCCCGGATGAACCTTGCAGGGCTCTGAAGAGCTCGCTTCAGTAGTGTACGAATTAGCACTTTCTGCTGTAAGATGTTTGTTGTGTCTCAGGAAAAAAGCTATGAGCCCCAGTACCTCTCTCGACTCAGCTGCAGATGGTTTTTCCAGAAGGATCCTTGTCTAGTCTGTTAACGCATTGGAGGTTATCACTGACAACATGAATGGAAAGAAAAACGAGTTAGCAGCTCTGAATAGCATGTTGAAGGGCTCTCAGAAGAAACAGTGGCATTTTCATGTATCATAAGCTGAGCTGGAAGTTGGCTGGATCTTCTGGTGAAGATGAAGTGAACTAAGAAATAAACTTGCTGCAGAGAGGCCTGTAGTGCATAAATGCCAAAACCATGTTTCTGGCAAAGCCATGCGACATTCTGCCTATCAGCATCTTTCACTGTTGTGTCCTTTGGCTTTGTAGTCTGACTGCCACAGGGAGGAGCAGAGGTTGGAAATTAGAATTATCAGTGTGCAACTAATTTTAGAAATGCTGATATGGCACACCACTGCTCACTGGTTTATTTAAATCTCTGGCTGGAAAATTGCTGGTTGTGGAGGAATGAATAAAGAGAGCTTATTCTGGAGACAACAGCTGAAAAACATTAAAAATGAGCTAGATAAATGTCTTTTGGATTTCCATCATTTCTTGTAGTAGTTAGCTATTAAAAAAACCAAGTCTCTCAAAAAAACCCCCAAAGGACTTCCAAGGTACAGAAGGCTTTTATCCCACACTTCTGACTTAGTAAACTGAAAAGGTACCAAGAGAACCTGCTCAGTTTATTTACATATGGCTTTAACTTGGAAGTGTAACTATTTTAAATGTCACCATTGATTTCACAAATGACACTACTGGCATTGAACAATGGGGCTGGATAACACACATACTATGAAGAAGAAAAATGTGATTTCCTTTTTTTTTCCTCCATTTTTGATGTGTTAAGACAGTGCCATCAAGACAGCTATTATCCTCCATCCCTGAATGAGATGTAGGTAAAAGTTTCTAGGACTACAGCACAACGCTAATAGATCACCGTGGATGGTAACTGCCAAACTTATTTCCTGGTGCATAATTTACTTGTACGGGCACTGTCACTGGCAGAAACAGGGACACTCCTGTAAGCTCGCTGACCTGCAGGGCACAGACTCAGCCCTTTTCCCTCAGAAGGGAAAAATGTTTCCAGGTTGTCCTGTCCTCTTACACACTTCTTTTAATCATCTCTAGTTATTCATATGACCGTATTACGGTCACCTCTTGGGCTCCTTTCTGGCCGTGGTGGGTGCCGGGGGTACGACAGCTGAGCCAAAGTAGGGGCACGGTCCCTCTGAGCAGGGCCAGGTCCGTGGAGCACCTGGCCGTGGCTCCCGTGCTGTGTGACCCCACCTGCCCGCCGCCGGCCTCTGGTGCAACCCAGGGCAGTGCTTCCCTATAAGCTGCTTCGTTAGACAGGATGGTTAATGCAATGGCATCGCCACCATGGCACGAAGAGCCGAATGGGCGGCTCTGTGAGTGGCGAGGATTTGCTAGCTGTTTCCACCACAGGGGATGTAAGCCTCCAATGCAAAGAATGTTTTACCTGGAATTTTTATTTTCTGCTTAAAGTTGTTGCTGCTTTTTCAAACATAATATTTTCTATACATTGATTCTTTCTGGATACGGTGTTATCTTGGGCATGAGGTGTTTTGTTTGGAGGGGTACTTTCCTTGTTCTTTCAGATGGCATAAATCATTTGATATATGAGCACCTAAATTCAATGTAAGGTAGAATATTGTTAGCAAAAGAGGCTGATAATCCAAACTTGCTAGACTACCTGGGGAACAGTGTTGAGTACAAAATGTGGTTACCAGAGAGAGGGAGAGGAGAGCATGTAATGGAGCACATATCTTTCACTGCTGTGAACCGAGTGATTACTGGGCAGGTAGAGGCTGGAAACAATTGACTATAATTGGTCTGTTGGGATTTTAATAAAACCTTTAAAGCAATTAAAATGCTTTTATTGAAAACAGATTTGGGCATCTTTTCCAAGGAGGTCTTAACTGTAACTGCTGTTTTAAACATTAATTATGGTTTTGTGAAACATCTCTTTGCAGCAGGCGATACCGGTGTGGCGTGGTCTGCACCCCGCGGCAGAGAGGAGCTCTGGTGTAGTCAGCTCTGTGCCTCTGGGATCACTGCCCTTTGGGGCACGTGGTTCCTCTCTGGTTTCTTTTCGTCCATGTCCATGTCCACGTCCATGTCCATGCCCACGTCCTTCTTGAAATTCAGACAGCTCAGGAACAATATGTAAATCCCTCCTATAGACTCCTTTGGGTATCTACAACGCGTAGAGATACAAGGGATCTGTGGGTATGCTGTGTCATGTGAGGGAGGACTATTTATATCCAGGAAAGCTGAAAGATAGGTATTGAAAATAAGCAGATTATATAAAGATCAGTCAAATATTCCAGTTTTCCTCTAGGTTATAAAACAGCCTTTGTTACAATAGAAAAGCAAAGTCTCTAACATACCTCTATGTATTGCTGGTATTGCCTGTATCTTAGTGTTTGAAGAAAGCACAGGGATCCTTCTACAAAAAATTATTTTCATAGCTGTTTTTACTAGCACCTATTTAGGAGTTAAAAGTTGCAAAGCCATTTCCAAAGAAATCTTTCTTTTGTATGTGCTCCTAATTAGAAAAAAAAAATCCCTTCAGACCTATAGTGTCTCTATCATTAGGCAAACACAGTTTAAAAGAAATTTCAACATATTTGTTTATTTAATTTTGTATTGCAAATGACCTGGCTATCTTTTTAAAAATGTATCTTAGTGATGTTGACTCCCAGTACAGATCCCAAGATACTTGCAGTGTTTCTTGCAGTCCTAACCACAAGAGCCCTTTTGTGATAATTATAGCAGCATTTTACATATATGCTAATCTTTATTTATTCTTTTTGCCTTTGGAAGGTTTACATTTCCAAGCAGTCACAGAGACATATCTATAAGATTTCCAAGATACAAAACTGGGAAATGGATACTTCCAGCTCTCTCAAATATGGTTTGTTTTTTGCCTTTTTAATTTTTTTGGTTTAACTTTGGTAAAAAAGAAATCGTAATCTTCTCATTTCTCCTGGGGACTCAGTTCTGATTTTGCCTGTGAAGGGCTGCTGCTACTGTATCATTCCAGAATAGCAAAAACGCAGAATTTTTTTGGAACATAACAGGTTCATAGTCTAAAAAAAATTTTATGGGTGAGATTAGGAGGGCAGAAGGAGAAATAGCTGATGTAGTTAAATGGAAAAAAAGACAAGTCTGTTCAGTAGGTATTGTGTGAGACAATATCCCATTTACTTGTGTGATATTACAGGAGCACCTGGCAAATGTCCTGGTGAATGAGGACTGCACTGGGCTGCATGTTGTGCGGCCACAGGGTAAAACTGGATCCTTCCCTGATGTGCTCAGAAGGTTCTGCCTTCTTTTGGACACCAGGAGAGGCTTTATAGCTCTCAGACTGCCTTGACAAGCTAATGACTGAAATATTGGGATGAAGGAGATTTTAATTTGTTTCTCTGAAAAGAAGCAGCCAGCAATGTAAGAATCCAGGAGAGGAAGGAAATCTTTGCAGGAACTGAGTTTTGTCCTCTTCTATCTGAGGCAAGCACATAATGTGATCTTTTCCTTAAATAAATAAAGTCTTTGTGAAAGCTGATTAGAGGCTGTCCGTACTGGACTCAGAACAGGACTGCAGTGCAGTACTGGACTGGCACTAGTTTGAATGATGAGCTCAGGTATCAGTAACAGCTGAGAATGGAGCTCTACAGGGGCTGTGAAGGAGGCTGAGAAGGAAGCAGAAAGGCTGAAATACTCAGCAAATTAACCCAAAGTGAGGTCCACGCTTCTGTAGCCGGGCAGTTCCCAAGAGCGAACAGTGTATGAAGAGCTTGGGCACATCTGCACATCACTGCCAGCGACATGGATCCCACTGGTTTGCTCCCACAGCTGCTATTTGAAGGCTGTTCAAGGCTTTTGCTATTTTAGTGGCTCAAAACCTTTCAATTCCGTATCTATATTTATGTGCAGCCTGTGTATATTCCTTTCTGTCTTTTGCCAATGCTGGTTTTCAGTTCAAACAGCTCTTCTGCTTCCCCCATTCCTCACTTTCCCAGCATAATTAAAGGAAACAGTCATCTTCTATCTTAACAGCTTACTGAAAAGATGTTTGTGGTTTTAAGAGGAAAAGACCCAAAAACCCAACCTTGTGACATTTTTTAGACCTCTTTGCAATTTTTGCCACCTTTTTCAATAATATATGAACAAAATTTAGCTCAGAAAGACTCTTACTGTCTTGTGATTTATTGACATCAATGTTTTTAAGTCCTCAATCAAATCCAGGCTTCTAATTTTCCTAGGCACTGCATAAGTACACAACAGAAGGACTCTCCTTCCACCTGCCCAGTTTATGATTATAACAAATGAGAGAGACAACAGGAATATGGGGCATGAGACACCATGTTAAGGGATGTACTTGCTTCTCTTAAAGGTTTCTTGAAAACAGTTTAAATTTAAACTTGGAGTTTTTTTGTTCCCTTATGATTTATTATAGGAAAAGCAATATAGGCAGGAAGAGTGCCTAAAAATATAGAGATTGCTTTTTTTCTTACTTTATACCTTAGAATATTGGAAATGTCAAAGCTATCTCTGCTCCTCTGGAGGAAGACCTGGCATGTGTTGAAGCCCAGCAACTGGAAACTCCTGAGATCTTGGTCCAGCTCTGTTATTTGAGTGCTGGGAAGCAGAGCCAGGGGCACTAAAGGGTCCCTCTGTGCCCGGTGTCTCACTGACACCTCACCTGCATCTCCAGTAAAGCCTACGGGTCTTGGCTCACCTGCTTCACAAAAGCAGGCTACAACATTCGTTACCTACCAGTCCCTTGAGGTGGTGTCAATGAGTTTGCCTCTCTAGCTGTTCCCTATGAACTCCCTATGAATTCCCATAATTGCCCTTATGAATTCCCATAATTTCCCTTATGAACTCCTCCAAACTGTCTGAAGATGCTCCAGGTATAATCATAGAATCATAGAATCATAGACTGG
>JMFS01034297.1:0-38819 GCA_000699545.1 Podiceps cristatus
TTTTTTTTTTTTGCATGCTTTCCTGTGACCCGTATGCCTATCTATTCAGCCTTACAAAGAGCCAAGACCATTTGAGCTAAATATATCAGTGATCCAGTTTAATCATAATGGGAGAAAGGAAAACAGTGATGAAATATGTGGTCTGCAGTTTGAATTCCAGCCAGCTAGGTGAACTTTTTGACTGCTTACTATCTTGAAAAATACAAGAGTAGATTCTGAATGGCAGATTATTGTTGAGTAGACTGCGAGCGCCTGACCAGTGTGGTTTGACTTGATCAAGAATGAGAAAATTATTAATATTACAGTAAGAATGAATTAAGTCCAAAATGGATTATGGGGGAATCAATTAGGATTACTAGAGTATTCCCATGGAATTTTGCTTTATTAAGAGATGATAATCGTGATGGCCTCTTTTTGTTCTGTGGAAGATGACCTGTGGGTATTCATGACACAAAATGGAGCCTAGAAGCCATCATGTAGAAAAGGGAAAAGGATGTGTGGAGTTAGAAGGTGTTCTGCAGGTTCTGAGGAATTTATTGGGGGAAAAACTTAAGACTTGAGTTCAATTTGAAGGTCATTACAATAGGCATTCAATCTTAAGCACTTGAACAGAAAATTAGTTCTTCTCGTTGAAACATATTAAGGACGATGGATTATCCACTCTCCATGAGCTCAGAACACATAATGTCTAATGCTTTGAAAGGAATCACTTGTCTAGCTCAGCACACTGGTGTTCAGAAAAAATCCAAACTCCTGTGGTAGAGCTCCAATGGATTTCTCTGTCCACATGCTTTGTTAAACTGACAGATGAGATTTGCAGTCTTCAATGCCAAGTGATTTCTTTTTCTGTTGAGAAGTTTATAGACATGGTAGGCATTAAGAAATGCCCAAGAACAGTGAAAAGAGCAACTTAAAAACCTCCTCTATGGCTCTGAAGTGATTCTTATAATAATTTCTAACTAATCCAAAAGTTATTAAAACCTATCCACAAGGCTGCTCTTTGAAAACATCATAAGGTTATCTTGTATCTTACATGTTCATAGAATCACAGAACGATCGGGGTTGGAGGGACCTCTAGAGACCACCTATTCCAACCCCCCTGCCAGAGCAGGGTCACCCAGAGCAGGCGGCACAGGGACACGTCCAGGTGGGGTTTGAATGTCTCCAGAGCAGGAGACCCCCCCCCCTCTCTGGGCAGCCTGTGCCCGTGCTCGGTCACCCGCACAGGAAAGGCGTTTTCCCTTGTGTTTATATGGAACATCCTGTGTTCCAGCTTGTGCCCATTCCCCCTTGTCCTGTCGCTGGGCACCACTGAAAAGAGTTTGGTCACATCTTATCTTCTTGAGCCCTTGAGATATTTATAAGCAGGGATGAGATCCCCTCTCAGCCTTCTCTTCCCCAGGCTAAACAGTCCCAGCTCCCTTGGCTTGTCCTCGTAAGAGGGATGTTCCAGTCCCCTTATCATCTTAGTAGCCTTCTGCTGAACTCTCCCCAGTAGCCCCTTGTCTCTCTTGAACTGGGGAGCCCAGAACTGGACACAGCACTCTAGATGGGGCATCACCAGGGCAGAGCAGAGGGGGAGGAGAACATCCCTCGACCTGCTGGCCACGCTCTTTGTGCGCTGCAGGACACTGTTGGCCGTTTTGGCTGCAAGGGCCCCCTGCGGGCCCACGGACAGCTTGCTGGCCTCCAGGACTCCCATGCCCCTTTCCTCGGAGCTGCTTTCCAGCGGGTCAAGCCCCAACATGTACTGGTGCCCGGGATTCTGTTTTGCTGAGTTGACTGCTAAAGTGAACCTTGAACAAAAGGGAAAAATCCAGTATGGTAGTGAAGGCTGAGGACTGAGAGAGCTTGTGGCTGGAATTGCAGTGCTGAGACAGCAGATTTGATCCTGTGTTTTAACTATGTAAGTGTCACCTTTTCTTCTCTTGCTTCTCCCCTCTAGATCTTGCTGACATATATCTAAAGCATGGTCTGGGTTAGGCTTGGTTGCAGTGGCTAAAGTAATGAAAGCTGTCAGTTACTCAGGTGCGAAGATTCTGTTGTATGTGTCCTGTGGTTGTGAGACAGACTGTGTTTAGTGATACTCATCTGTTTGTATTTTCCAATTGTCTTCCCTGTATGGAAACCCTGGTTTACGCAGACAGACAGCTGTGTACTTGAAGAAAACAGTATTTGCCACTGCACGCACACAGCTGAATGTGCGTATGAAATGGGAAGGACTGAAGCAACGTTTCAGTGTACTCAACTATGCAGTATATATTGCCAGAGCAGGCAGTGAAATGAGTATGTCCAGCTGAAACTCCAGAAGAAAATTAAGAAATTGAAATTAAGCTCTTCATGCTGGAATCTTTAAAAATATTAGCCATGCCACTTTGCCAAAATAGAAGATTCCTACTTTAAGCCCCATGCAGAAGAGATCTTGTTTCACAGGACACTTCCCCTTCTGCCTGCGATGGGGCCACTGGGTCACTACTGGTTTGGAAGAAAGTTTCCACATTCCAGATCACTGACATTTTCTTTTGTGAGAAGAATAAACTTGGGTCCTGTGCTCATCTCAGAGCAGTCATTTTCATTTTTACTGGTTTACTTTTAAAACTTTCCCATGTGCAGTATCTAATTATGGTACATTATAAAAATCTGTATTTAAATGGTAACAGTGTGCAGTGCTGAAAGGGACTGTTGGTAAATTGCTTATTCACTTTGATGATTAAGCCAGTAATTATTGCATTAGCATCCTAAGCCACTCTCATCTGCTGAGATACCTCCTCCTAAGGCAATCCCGGGAGACGTGATGGGCTAAGTAGAAAGGGTATGGCACTTGAAGAAGGGAAGGGCAAAGAACATGTAGGATAGTGCCAAGGATTAAGTGGAGGTTGCTTTCTCTGGTGTCTGCTTCAGTGTGACCCAGGATAGCGCTGCAACATGCTACATCATAAAAAAGGAAATTTTTTTGCCTTAGAAATGTAAAAATAGACCTTTCCACTACTGGCTCTGAAAGACCCTATGACACTTCCTGCCAGGCCTTCACTGAGGCTATACTCACACAGTAATCAAAGCAAGTAACTTTATTTGGTTGAGTAAGATGGCCTTTCAGCTTCCGTGCCACTGTGGTGATCAGCTGCCTATGCCGTTCTGTGTTCCTGTCCTGAAACGTTTGGTAACACTGCTGGGTGCCATTTATCAGCTGTCTTCCACCTCCCCCTCACCTGAGGTAAATCTTTTGGTGTCTTTACACTGCATTTCTTTTGAGAATGAACACTTTATGATCCTCCTAAAAGCAAAGGCATAAAACAAGTGTAAGATATTACGTTGCGTCTTCAGGAGCTTTTGGCTCTATATCATAAAATTCCAGGAAATAAGTTACTTGGAACAGTTTGCTCACTGGAAGATGGATGGGCACCAGATCCCACACCCCTGCAGGTGCTGTGTTAGTTTCCCATCAATTTCCTGAAATGATGCACTTACAGACCCATTTCAGTGGCTATTTCAAGCCCAGGAGTGACATTTTTTTCACTCTCCTGGACTCTAAGAGCTACTCTTTTACCTGTACCTCTTAGCAAGAACCACCATTTTTTTTCTTTTTAAGGAAATGTTTTTCCTGGAATTAATGGCTTCTTGAGTTGTATCTGAGTATGGATCAGGATTTGAGACCGCTATTCTGCAGCTGAAATGTCATCCTTGCACTTCTAAAGGTATAAAACTGCCTGACGTTGGTTTTGAGCAAGTGGCTAGATAAAAAAACCCCAACTTTTACAGTCTTCTGAGTGGAGACTATTTCATTACTAACGAATATGGGGGAGCCTGTTCATTCTGTGACAATTTGGTAGAAAAACTCTCCAGTTTCTTAATAAGTGTGCTAGAAAAAAATTATAGTTCTAAAATATAAAGGAATGTTTGAACCTCCAGGGCTGTTTAGGTGAAAAGCACCCTAGCTGAGGATTTCTAAGCAGACCTTAGAACACAGTCTGCAGAGTTAGTAAAACAGTGTAAACAGCAGAAATAAATCTGGGTGGGAGGAGTGGTGTGTGCTTTCTTCTGGGTGCACTGTTTGAAATTGCATGTTCTAAAGCAAAGAAAATTGTTCCTCAGACATCCCTTGATGAACCAGGCAATTAATTGGTTTTTTCTACTCCTTAGTCCCCATGTAACATCCTATTGAGTGCATATCCTTCTCCTTGGAAGAGTGACGGTGCTACTCTCTTTCTGAAAGTTGGAGAAGAGGTTACAGGTACTACAGGCACAAGTTCCCCGGTAAGTGGTGGGGATTGCTTGGCTGATGCATGGCCAAATATGGACAGTGGGTCAGGCAATGCAGTTGGATGGGTTTAAGCATCCTCACAATGCATGAACAGGCAGTAGACCTGTTGTGTTAGGGAACAGATCTCACTCGGACGCTGTGCTGAAGTAACTGCCAGCAGGAACTTGGAGAGTAGCATTGGGTTTGTTTAGCAGATACACAGGGGTGCAGAACGCAGGGAGGCAAGTACCCAAATAACAAGCTGGCAGGTATCCAGCATGGGTAAAAAAAAAAACACTGCAAAGACCTTGACAAATTTTTCCATCTTCTTATTTTGTCTATCTGGTCCAGAAACAATGATACTGACTAAAAAGGCTTTCTTTGAAGACAAGAAAATAAAAGAGAACAATATATTTTTGTAGGACAAAAAGGCCACTCACTACGGAATTCCTTTCTATCCACTGGCTAATTCATTTTTACAAGTCTCAAAGCAATTCATCTTCCATTACTTCTCCTGTGGGAACTGTGCTGTTCTAATAAATGTCATTGCCCACAGGCTTCTCCTGGTGTAGGTTATGCTTACACTTCTTATTTAATCTTTCCAAATAACAATTCTTTCTCCCGTGCATGCTACATCCTTCTAATGCCTTCTAATATAGAGGCAGTTCTAGTCTTTTTTCCTTTCATCGTTGCATGACTAAACATGTAAATATGTGGGTTTAAAAAATCCTTTAAATCTGTTCTCTGCCAATTAATTTTATTCGTCTTTTCTGAGTTTCTTCAAAGTCTTCAGTCAGTATTTTCGCAGAGGGAAACACCAGGCTTAAACTCTACTCAGGTACAGAACAATACATTGCTAGATATCAAGCATGTCACAACAGGATATAGTCAAAATCCACTACTGTTTACATACATCTTTCTGGAAGCACTGGGAGCCTTCTGGAAGAAGAAATCAAGTACCTTCAGTCTCCTATTAAAAGATTCTCAGATCTGTCTCTAAGGTACTCGGAGCCTTGCAGGAGTTGACCTTAGGAATATGCTTGGCATCCTCTAGTCAGATGTAAATTACATATCCTCTCAAACTGAGGTTTTGTTGCTGATTCCCTCCCCCCACAAACTGACGTAAAATTCACTAATTTCAGCTCAGATTGTTTCTCAAACACTCTTGCTACCTACTGGCTGTGACTCAGACCAGCATCTAAACAGATATTAAAACACCATCTCTCTCCTAATTGAGGCACTTTGAAAGACAAAATAACCTTCTGTGTTCTAATTATTTTATAATTCCTTTGATTGTTATTTATTCATCATGCAAAGCATATGTGTAACTCCCACATGCCAAGTGTTGAAGAAAGTACAATACTAAATGGCAACATTACAAATTTGCAGAAACAAATAAGCAAAGGTAGCCCATTTAAAAGCCACTGTATGCCAGTTCCTCAGAAATGCTCCCACCTGAATCTGCTGCAGCAATGTGAGCTTTAGAATGCAAAGTCTGAACCCCTGACCATAAACCCTTTGGATCATCAGACTGAATGAAATGTCTTCTTGAATAGAGGCCCCTAAAGTCAGGTCTAGAGGAGAACTGGAGCATCAAAACCCACTCAAGGCTAGAATTAGCCTCACTCCCTGCGGGACATGGGAGAAGTGTGGGACAGAAGAGCCCCCTGACCCAAACCCTGAGTATTGGGCAGGGACCCTCCAACAAGCAGTTGGCAAGCAATGCAAGTGGAAGACCGTGACTGAACTCTTGCACCCTCTCCGGAGCTCAGAGTTGAGTCATCTGCTTATGAGGTGTGGTGTTGGGTTTGGGGGTCTCCAGTCTGGGGAAGGCATTGGAGTCTGCCTCCCCCATTTCATGGGCAAATGCTTCAACCAATCTGGGGCAACAGTAAAGAGAACACCACCAGTAATACTGTCTCATCTGTGAATGATTTTAAAAAGGAAAACAGCGGTCTTTTTCAGGTTTTTCAAAGAGCAGTTATAAGCCCTGCTTTCAGGAGACAGCTCTAAGATCTGAATTAAAACAGGCAGAGGTGCTTTCACTCGTCCTAGATAAGATGCCAGACTAGCAGAGGAGAGAGGGGGGATGTATTAAAGCTACAGGAAGGAAGGTTTAAATTAGATATTAGGGGGAAGTTTTTTATGGAGAGAGAGGTGAGGTGTTGTAACAGGCTGCCCAGAGAGGTGGTGGATGCCCCATGCCTGGAGGTGTTCAAGGCCAGGTTGGACGGGGCCCTGGGCAACCTTGTGTAGATCCAGGCCTGGAGGTTGGTGGCCCTGTCTGTGGCAGTGGGGGTGGAACGCCATGATCCTTGGGGTCCCTTCCAACCCAGACCTTTCTATGATTCTATGATTCTATGACTGTGGCCATGTATTTGTGCCTGGCATTTGCTATTGTCTCTCCATAGGCAGCTTCTCTCTCAGCATGTGAGATTTTCAGATAAGCATTTTGAGGTGTATAATTCTCAGCAGACACCATGTGGGGAGCCTTAGTGTTCAACTTGAAGTTTTATATTCTGCTCTGGTGACCAAATTCCTAAATGCAAGCTATTAAAACCCAAGGTCTTCTTACTGTATATAGTCACAGCCTACAAGTCTCTCTTGCTCTTTTACTTCAGAAAATAGCAGCCACAGCAAAGAAGTGCAGCAACAAACATTCTTCATAGACAGGTTTTATGTAATTAAAGCCATTCTGCACATTAAGTATATTATCTGTCTTTTAGAAACCTTATTAGATTAATACACAAAAGCTTACAGAAAAATCTCTTTACCAGTTCTCCATGGAAAACACCCTTCCTGCTGCTTTTGTAGAAGTAGTTTATCCTCACCTTGTATTTAAATTGCATAGCAGTTGATCTGCCATAAATTGTTGCTCAGCATTGATATACAACATTTCTACTGGAGGTGACAGAGTATTTAATAATAGACCTTTTTTTGCTCACCTCATCAAGGTTATGCCTCTTACTTTTAATGTGCATTTGAAATACATCTTCTAATGCCCTTAGAAAAAGAATAAAAAGGAACATCAGTGCAAAAAGACGACTATTCAAAGGCTATATACTTCCAAATGAAAAATACCACTCAGCCTGTCTTTCAGATCACTTAAAATACATCCCAACTTTCCACATTTGCTCCGTCCCTACTCGTTCCTACTGTGCCTGTAAACGGATTTAAAAGATAAAATCTTAAACATTTTAAAGTTGTTGAATATTCTCATTCCAAGTGCCTGCAGTTTGTCAGGAACTATGCCAGGGACAGTATTTCATGTATATAATTCCAGTTTCTTCTACATTTAATACAATTATAAGAATATTGTGCTCTCCATTGTGATGTAGTAGTCACCCTCTGTATTTTGGTGGGGTCTAAATCTCTCCGTTGCTACTGTCAAGTCCTGTCCCACTGTGTCAATAAGGTGAAGCTGCTAAGGGTGCTGGGCAGTACTGCTAGCAGCTTCCAAGATTCACCTATAGCTGTTGTTCCTTTGTCCAGGATACTGCATTACTCGAAGAGGACTTTTCAACTGCCTCTAGCCAACACTTTTTAGGCCTCTGAAGGTCATTTGCCTGTTCTTGGGCCTCCTTTTCAGTAACTTAGGGGGAATAAGGTCATGGTCATAGTTTTGTTAACTGGGTGTACTAGGGAAAAAGTGTTGTCAATATGTTTTGATAGCTGTGACCAGCTGCGAGCAAAAGATGTGCTCATGGTGATGAGCATCAGTAAAAATAAAGATCTATCTGACTAGGGAAAGTAGATCTCCAGGTTCTGCAATCATAACTCAGTTAAATCTAACCCAATGGTTGCATTTTGAGGCAATCATAAAAAATGAAAATATCTGCAATGAGCTGGAGGGCTCAGCAGCGCTGTTTTGGTTGTATAGTGTGCATTTGAATTGAGAGGCCATTTTCAATTTATCTGTCTAAAAACTGGTCTAAATAAATGGAGATTTTAAAATATGTGTCTATCCATCTTAATCCTGCAGCAGGTTAGCTAAGACCATTAGTTGTGTCTTTTCTAGCCCGTCACAAAATCTATTTAGAAATTCAACTTCTGTTTTAAAATGAAAGGCCACTATTGATTGTTCACTTTTATTCTGCAGAGAAATTAAGTTCGGTTATTAGGGATTACCCAGGAAAACAATGGATGATTTTTCATGTATTTTTAGTAATCTTTGTTACTAAAAGAGTGCACAGCATCTAAACAACCTTCATCTAAAGTCAACAGAGTGGTCCTTTCACCCTCCAAGCCTGAGCAGGGACACCCTGGTGCCTCATGGTGCTCTGAATTGGGCTCAATGTGGAGCACACACATGACCCCTGCTGCTGTCACATCGTAGAGGTACAAGTTTGTATTCTCTCGTTTGGTTTTCACTGTATCTAGAGAAAAATAAAATGTTTTCTGAAGGATACTAATCCTCCTGTTAATATGGAGGCTGACACACAGTAGCTTTTTAAGGTTTTATTTCATTTTAATGTTATTATCTTCTTTTTAACTATATGTATGGGCAGGCATGATACTCAGCAACCTTTTCAATCTGTGGTGAGTCGGTGTTTTTCAAATCTGCTACTGTTCCTCCCAGTGTAATGAGAAAATTCATTTGTAATTTGGGCCTTGAAGTTTGTCTGAAAACTGCTAGAGCTAGAAGGAAGGAGGAGAACTCTTACCTTTAACTGATTGCTCAGAAAACAAATTAAGCACTTATGTTACCAGCCACCTAAAAAAATAGTTCGAAGAGCCTTAGGGATTTTAACTGAAATCTTCTAGATTGAAAGGGAAATATCTTGGTTTGGTGTCAGACTGAGTTTGATTGATTCCAGGGGGTTAGCACCTCTCCAGCATCAAAGCACTGTATTTGACAAAGCCTGACATCTTAAGCACTGGGGTTAAATCCTCTATCAAAGGAAGAGTTTCTCCCCTTGAAGATGCAGGCTAAGAAATGGCATAGAAAAGGAGCAGATGATGTTGTCGCTTCTAGGAGGCCTAGAAACAGACCTGTGGTTTATCACAGCTCTCTAAATATTAGAAATGTGATAGATTTCTGTTAGAAATGGGAGTGTGAGGTGGTGCGTGTGTGACAGGACATACAGAACATGAAACCAGCAAAGGATGCTGCAGTGAGACACCAGCAGCGCTGGGTGCATTCGGCTCTAGCCTTTATGCGTGGATCACTAGCTTGATGGCACCTGCATCCTAAAGAAAGCAATCGTTTCGTTTATTAATTTTGCCCTTACGGAGGGGAGGCAGGACTCTAAATACAGAATTTTGCTATGAGGCGCTTTGCTAGGGAAGACTCCTAGCTCCATAGTTTGCTAGCTCAGGATTGACTGGGAACGGGAATAAGACTGTTGGGACTATAATGTCTATCACCATACCATATAAGGGAATGAGTTTAAGAACAGGGCCAGAGAACAGGATGTTTCCATGTTTCTACTAGCAGTCACCGGGAAATATGATGTTGGATGAAAATACTTTCTCTTCAGCTACTCAGTTTATCTCATGAGTCCTGTAAAGTGCAGTCACAAAAGCATTCATCAAATTAAACTGATTTCAAGATTCACTTTAATCTCATTAAAACTACCGATTCTTTACGCTGATTGAATAAGTGGTCAAAGTTTTGTTACTTAAAGGAATAAACAAGAAAAGCAAAGCACTTACTCTTTGTGATAACAATTTCTAATCAAAATATCATTTGTAAGATCTTGAAGAAAACGAAGATACGCTTCTTCTCTGTACAAATACACAAGCTGTCAGTATCTTTCTTTAACATACAGTGAATATCACTAAGGTTTACAATACCATGCAAAGAGGTAGCAGTTTTAGAGTAACTAAATTAACTCAAAGAATTTTGCCAACATATTCAAAAGTGATAAATCTATTTACTAGTCGGCATTTTTTTTTACTATCCAGGCTTGTACTTTTTTAAATGACTGATTTTCACAGCTCTTTTGGTCAACTCCCTAATTACTTTAATCCATTAATTGAATCCATTAATTTAATTAATGAAGAATATCTATGCCTTTTGTGAATGATTGGTTAAAAAAATAGATTAAATCAACAAAGTGTAGGTATCAGATGAAAAATTGTTATTAACATTATTTATTATTTACTTATATTTAACATATTTCATATGCCTACAGTAAGAGGGGACTGGGCGGCATGACTCAGACAATCTCTCCCAACTTTCCGATCCTGCACTTCCCAAGTGAGTAGTTGAATCCCATATCCCTGTAATGTCATCTAATAGAGTCCCTTCTACTCACTGCATACATCCATTGGTAATTGGCTCTTGTGCCATGTTTTCAATTTTCCACTAGATTCCTACTTTAATATTTTGATACTAAACTTAGAAATAGTTAAAAGGGACAAACAAATATTTAACTTACTTTTCAAGTTTTGATCCTGGAGAAAGTGGCATTTCAGAACTTGGAATCCATAATTTATGGTTCTGCTACAAACAAGCAAAGAGGAAAAGTAAATTTTTTTATTATCTTTGTATTAACATTTTATATTTCCATTCAGAGTGCCAGGGAGGAATGATCTGATTTTGTAACATATCAAAATCACATCATCATCATATTGAAGTGACAGGCCAACTCGTGTGAAATAAATGTCTGGAGTGTCAATCATTCATATAAATAAAGAAAAAATATTATCATTAGGTAGGTTCATGTTAGCAGAAATGGAAACAAGTAGGTATAACCTGAGAAAAATGATGTAAATGCTATAAAGGAAATAAAAATTTCTGACAAAACAAAGTATCAGAAGACCTCTTTCAAGTAAGACAGCTTTTTCTTTAAAAGGATGTGCAAAATACCTTTGTATCTTTGAAAGAAGACTTAGAAAAACAGACTGATATTGAAAATATCTTTTGCTGTGGATTATCAAATGGAAATAGGAGCTTCTGTTGACAGTGTTGTAAAATGAAAATTTTGGTGCTTGGAAAAAGGAATGGAGTAGTCCCAGCTAGGACAGGGCTAGCATGAATCACGCCTGTGGTGCCTTGGTTGAGCTGTACAGAAATTCAGCAACCTCTCTATCAAGCATGGCTTTGACTACTGTTAAGCATCCCTTACTTTTAAAAGCACTAGAATTTACTAAATTATGCCCCCCCCCCCCCCCCCTTCATCTTAAAAGTCCAGGTGACTAATGGAGTGCAACTTCCAGACAAAGTCTTGTACGGCATACTACAGTACTGACCGTAGGCTGAGTGATTAAGATTTTGCCTGGATGTTTCCAGGCTCCAAGTTATTATTTGGATGGAGCAAAAGGCTGTAAAACAAGGAAAACCCGAAATGACTGCTTGAAATATTAGCATGCAGCAAGATGTCAGTCAAGTAGGAAAAAGCTCTCCTTTCAGAAGAACAGATTTGTGTTGGAATACATTGTTTTATCAGATTGCATAATGCCTCATTAGTGTTTCTCAGAGGAACCAGTTACTTTAGCTGTTCCTATTTCATTCACAGAACTCTGTTGACCCTATTTAGCCACACATGCTAGATTTCTCAGTTGAAATCTTAGTGACTTCTCACAAGACGATTTCATTTTTTTGCTTTTGCTCTTAGCATATATTCCCCAAAGCCAATGATTCCGTTATCCATCTCATTTCCACACAACCAGGACAGCTTTTGTGTATGAACAGTAGGCTCCATTGTTTTCTTTGTAACAAACTGGGTGCACCAACCTCAACTGGCTGCTGAGAAAATTGATCTGAACGTGGTCTCATATATGCATCTTCTAAAAATCTGAAAGATTAACAGCACAGTGAAAACCAGTTATGTTTAAATTATGTGTTTGAAAGTGTAATTACTTAACTTTTAGCACTGATGTATAAAGAAACTGAGAAAGTACCTGTGCAATTCTCTTTTCTTTTTATTATTGACATCTGCTGATTCAAGTGATGGTCTGCTGGAGGAGGAGCTCTTTTTTGGGGGAGGAGGATTATAATACCTATATTTTAGAAGAAAAGATTGGTGTGATGTCTTTAAGATTTGAGGAGTAAAAGGCTGTTTCTTTTCTGTGAAGTGACTTGAGTATTTGTCCAGAAGGTCCTCAGAGTATGTTTTATTAAAAGAGTTTTGAAATGCCTTCTTCCTGTTGTGACTGCCTAAATGCATGCGAGACTGCAGAAGTGGTGAAGCAGATGATCTGTGTGTACTAGAGTTGTGAACAGGAGTCTGAGACAGAGCATGCTGAACGTTATTTTGGATAGTCTTTCTTGCAGTAGGAGCTGGCATCACAGTCTTTGAAGTGAGCTTCTGAAAAGATACAGAAAAAGTAGATACAGAGGGGCTGCTCTCTCTTTGTCCTGAAGCAGTCCAACCAGATGTCAAATATAGGCGACCATTTTCCAATAATGACCACCTTGCCCGTAAGTTAAAGAACAAAATAACTGACAGAAAAATCACAAAAGCAATTCACTGAAGACAGTGTCTCCTACAAATTGATTTCCACAGGAGGAATTTTAAGAACCTGTCTTCAGCCTGTCTCAAGTGGTCTAAATATCTTGCCAAGTTTCATGCACCGCAGTTAGGAGTAAAGCCACCCTGCCACTGCGCTACAGCTAGTTAACAAGTCCCTTTTCTAGTTTCTTTTTCCTTCCTTCTCTTTACAGGAGAATAGGACATTTTTTTCTTCTTTGGATGTTATGCATTCTCATCTATGGAACTGATGTGTCAGTGGCAATCTCACAGCTATTCTTTGATGGCATCTTCTATTCTCTCTCCTTGTATGCACGTGCAGGTGTGAGCATGACCATCTCGTGAGTGCGAAGTTGAACAGAACCACTGTTATCCTCATAAATACCATGGGTGAAATTGTGGCTTATTTTGCTATTTATCTCAGTGGGAGCAAGATTTCAGTAATCAAAATAATGCAGATGTTTGAATTGGATGACATTCTTTATAAACAGCATCATTGGTAATCTAGTGGTAAACCCACTATAATCCTCAATAAATAAAAAAAGTTTTATGATCTAAATATAGTCTGAAGAGGAATTTTTGCCCCAGAGAGACTCTGGGCTATGGCAGAATGAAATGTTTTGCACAACTTTGCCTATTGAGGCAAAGTCTACTGGAAGAATTTGGTGAAGAACAGGCCTACTCACACTAGCATGAGGTTATATAGTTTCTGGTATCTGTTAGAATATATAGAATTAGGATTCATTACTTTTAGGGTCTTGCTTTTACCAGTAGATACCATTCTGAAATTCAGAGGACACTGCAAAACAATGTAGAGCTACGGTGTCGTGTTCAGTGGGAATACTAAAAATCATTGACATTTGGTTCTCTTAGAAAATATTGTGTACAGAAATCATCTTAAGAATGCTGTTGCATACATCAACAAGTTATTTCGATATCCATATAATACTTTGTAAACAATTCCAATTCCGTTTGCCAAAGGAACAAAGAGAGCATGTGGGTGTGTGAGTGGCATGCTGTCAGTGCAGGAACAGGACACGTTCTAGTCACGTCCATGTAGACATGACGTGGGTACCTGTCATTGTAGGCCATGTAGGGATAGCAACAGTTAGATGAGAGGATAGATGCCAGTTGGCAAAACTGAGAGTTAGATATTATCTCTGCTGGACTAGACTATGAAAAGCCACACTGAATAAACCTGCACTGACTGCTGTCTTACAGGAGCTCCCCAACACTTCAGAGTACAGCTAACGAAGGGGAAACTGGTCTCATTCGTGTGACTCAATACCACCTGTGTGACAGGTCCTACGCTGTCGCAATATCACATACCTTCTGCTGGCTTGGTGAAACGCTTCTGGAGTTGAATGGTGATCCAGGAAGACCAGGTACAAGATCCTTCTTGTATTTCTCAAAGGCTTGAATTAGTCTGTCTCTCTTCTGCTGGTCCTTGTCTGTATATGTAAATATGTAAACACAACCCTTTCCAGTTTAATCAATGGTCAAGTCATAGAATATTACTCTTTATTCTTGTTTTTACAACTAAAGACTGTTCAGTCCTCTTAATATCGAGTAGCAGACAAAGACGACAATCGCTCTACTTTTTACAGTTGGCACTTGCTGCTTCCATGCTCAGAAGCACACATCTGAATTTGAAATAAAGGCAAGGCAGGACTCCATTACATCACCCGCACAGTAAGTGATGAGCTACTGGAGGGATAAGAGAGTATGACGACATTTTTTTTCCACTTCCTGCCCAAAAATCTATGTACTAAGAGTTGAGTGACCAAAGTACGGCTGCCCTTGTGGTCTGTGCAGATGGTAAAGCCAAGAAAGTGGTCTTTCTGTATCGGTCAAACTTGGGCTAGAAAGAGTAGTGTGACACTTCTGCTAGCGCCTCATACACAAAAGGGACAGAAATGGACCTAGTCCTTTGGATCTTCCAATCTCACTGAAAATATTCAAGTGAGAGTAGGAATAAGAATGCTTGTTCTTATAATAATTATTATTACGTTTATATGTCTATCTATAATATTAACTATTATAAGATAATAAGAATACATAGGAATACAAAGGGCATTATGAGTTGCCCAAGACCGTAGAGGCCCACAGGGGCATACCCATAGATAATGCAAAGCCTCACAATTCACCATCTTTTGTCAGAACCTTGCTTTTAGCAATGCAAACAAGAATGATGCTTGACCAAAATTCTCAACCCTTTTTACCTGCCATGTTCCTTCCAAACATAGTCAGGAAAAAAAGGGATATGAATCGTAATGTGCAAAAAAACCTTTCTCTTTGTAAATGGTGTTTAAAAAATAACAGCCCCGGCAGCTCTAGCTGAAACTGAGGGTTTACACACAAAAGATCAGTAAAGTCGGGTCCACTGGGGTCCTGCAAGCTGCATATGGCTCTTTTGGGTTGAAAGTGCAGCTCTGTCAGAATTTCCTTGCCCCGTGGAGCTCTGGCATATGGTGGCATGTGGCAGTACTGCCAGGCAGGCTCTGCTCCTTCCCCTCGGGTGCAGCTGCAGAGACTCCTCAAACAGGTAATTCTAGAGGGCTAGCAAGGCTTCAGGTGGGCCAGTGAAATGTGACTTCTGGCAGCCTGATGTTACTGTGAATGGCACTGACTTATTCCTGACAAAATGCATGGCTGGTTCTTGATTAGCCTAGGGCCCCCTGAAACTTCCATTGTGGCAAGGTACTAGAACTTATGCTCACAATCAGCTGCAAATTTTTTGCTACTAAGAAGCAACTCCTCCTACTCTGAAGCAGTGTAATTGCAGCCCATCTCACAAGTGATGTGACAGAATGCCTGAAACCTAGCAAAGCAGCACTTACTGCAGCTTTTCTTTTGAGGGGGAGATGCATCGACCTGAATTTAGTATTGCACATTCCTGAATTAGCAGAAGGGTTACAGGATTTTAGTTAGTCTTAAAGAAAGTAACATTTATTTCACAAAAGGAATAGCTGAGACTTTTTTTTTTTTTTTTTTTTTTTATAAAAACCCCCGCTTAGATACTGCACTAAATGGTTGCCTCTTCTAAAGTTTGTGATAGCTCTTGTATGGGTCACGCTACCTCTTGACAGCTCCCCTGTATGGTGGCCTCAAGGCTGTGGCCTAGTCATTGAAAAAAAACAGGTTTCACTAACAGCTAAAACCGATATGTAGTCTCCTGAGGCATGTAATCTGGCTTTCCAGTCTTGCATGGACATGAGTTCATAGCATCATCCTATTAAGAAAAACATGTTGACAATGCTAAATCCTATTTGGATGACTGGGAAGCAGGATTATACAACTCACTGGAACAAATAACAAAATGCACTTGCTCAATCGCATTCATGCAGAGATTAATACCTTCCCCGTTTATCTAGCTTTTTACAGTGCCCAAGCAAAGCACCCCCCAATTCTGCTTGAAGACACTGCATTCTGCAGTCGTATGAAAACTAACAGACGAGGCAGCTGCTGCAGTGTCTGTGCAACAGTACCACCAGTCGGGATACCTGGCTGCTTTCATGGCAGTGCCAATGACTTCTTGTGAGGCCTTGGGGGAAAAAAGTGACATCCGTGCCTCTTTGCCCTTCTGCACGTGCCGTCTGTCTGTGTGCAGGTGAGGCAGGACAACTGCCTGTCTGAGGCACGGCTGAGTCTTCCCCAAGCCTTGCCAAGGACAAGAAAATAAAATGTTCCAGGTCAAAGAGCCACAGGTTTTAAACAGACTTTGTCTAGTACTTCACCGATATTTGTACTATAAATACAGGTTATAAATATGCCACATGGCATTAGGCCTATTCAAACAAATACTATTCCACTGCATTATAGGTTTATGTTTTGAGTAGTTAACAAAAACTGCTGAGCCAGAATGTCTCAGAGCAGCTGTCCTTCCCCTTCCCCGACAGATGTCGGGGTTCACTGCCCAGGCTGTCGGGTTTTGTATGTGCCCCAGCCACGTGAGGCAGACTGAGGGGTCCTGCAGTGCATCCCGGCGTGGCAACATGCCCGCTAAGGGATTTACTTGCCTCACCACCTTCTAGCACTGGTCTTTCCAGCTTCTCTTTTCTCATAATTTTTTCTCATTCGTGTTTTTCCTTACCTCCCTTCTCATGATTCCAGGGCCTGGAGTCTCACCTGCTCCCAGCACCCATCGGCTGCCAGTAGTGATCCAGGCTCCTTCCTTTCTAAGCCTCTCCCCCTCCTACGCTTCTCTTCCTAAAATGACCTTGCCCCATGGTGACCTGGCATGCTCCCCAGATGCAGGAATGAAGGGGCTCAGGGTGTAAGTCATTCTTAGGTTCTGAGGTCATATTGCAGGCTTTCACGTGTACTCCTTACAGTTCTGCTGGAAAGTCAGCTGCAACCGTGCCGCACGGAGCAGCCTGGCCCAGCCGCGGGGATTGCTCGTTGACAGGAGCTACATAAGGAGGAAAGGATCACCTGCCCGTTCTGCCTTTCTCCAAATACTTTTAAATAATAACTAGCAATAACCAAGAACGAAAAATAAAATATGCAGACTTTGTATCCCAAATGATAGGTGTTTGGGGTTTTTTCTTTTGGAAAAACAAAAATTAGACATCACTTGCCTTCTGATCTCATGTTCTAGCTGAAATGTTTAAGAACTGGCTGTAGTTTACAGTTAAAACCAAAACTGGGAATAAGTAAAATGGGAGTGGGGGGAGGGTAGTGCGGGCATCAAGCTTTCACCTGTAAAAGCATATCATGATTCAGCATTTCTCCTGAATCCTCTTACAAGACACAACTATTTTTATTCCCACAATAGCCACTATCTACTGATTACCTCTTTGCTGCTTCCCAGGGAATAGAATCATGTGGTATGGCCAGTGCAGCAGTTATTTAGGCAAATGTGTTCAACAGCCTTTCTGTTAAGCTCATTTATTTGCTAATTTATCATCCTTCCTACTGAGGCAGGTGTTAATTTATCAGTGCTATTGTGCAATTTCACTGGTACTTGTACTGGTATCTGTTACTTGTCAGTGTGACAAAAGTACAGAAAATAAAAGGCATTTAGGTGAAATCTGGTCCTTTGAAAAATACAGGAAGATTCAGATACTATAGCCCTCACTTTGTTTTCCTGGCAGTTCTTGTTGCTTGCCCGTTAATAAAAAAAATCTTGTCTCTCCTTTGGCGCTGTGTGAAAGGCCCACGTACAAAATGAGCATACAGAAACTACCTTAACATAGTAGAAACTGTTTTGCTAACGTATCAATCAGCATGAAACAACC
This sequence comes from Podiceps cristatus, assembly GCA_000699545.1. NCBI lineage: Eukaryota > Metazoa > Chordata > Aves > Podicipediformes > Podicipedidae > Podiceps > Podiceps cristatus. The sequence continues at coordinate 17,898 of JMFS01034297.1, forward strand.
AACTTTTTTTTCTTAATCTAATGCCTTTCAGTTCTACTTATCTTTGTTTTAAATAGTAAGAAGAGCTGTCAAACACCTTAGACTGATTCCACTGCTGCCTCCTACAAGAGAAGGTTATTTTCAGGTCTAAGATAGTACATTATGGCCCAAGTATGAACATGGGATATAAAGCCAGAACAGGCTTCCCATAAGTTGTTTACCAGATGTTACAAAACTCAGTGATTGTAGTTAGAAATAGAATCCACACCTTGGCTCATGCCTTCATTTTTGGCTTGCAGTGGGAGTTCTGGTTTAAAAGAGTGTTTTAAGAGTTGGCTGATGTTTAACTCCTGATGAGTTATGAATCAAAGAGGAAGTTTCAAAGGACTGCAGGGATAAAAAAGAGCAAAAGTGATAAATGAACTCCAGGCTGATATCAGTCCTGAGCATAACAACTGAATGGCTGTTACAGGACTCATTAAAGTAAATAATATGAGCAGTGTCAATCAAAAAGGCTTAAAAAAAAATCACCACATTTCTAATGCAAGGATCTTTTGATACTGTATTATTAAATTATTTCATTCATTTATCAAAAAGAAAACATTAAATCATTGCTCTTAAAGCTTGAGCAACTACAGTCGGGGAACTCGGTAGTAATAAAGGAGTGGTTTCTTGTAACAGTCATCCGCAACCCTCAGTGAGGTAGGTGTAGGCAAGCAGTATATTTTTCAACGTGGATAACAGAACATCTCTGTTCAGAAAATGCAGGTTCTTACTTAAAGGAGGCGAGTCTTACCTGGGAATCAGTGTCACTTTAAAACATTTGTACCCAGACAAACAGCTGCCTGTAATTTCCCACAGTGACAGTGTAGCCAAACCTAGTGTAATAACATTGCCTATAAAGAGTGGAAATCTCGAGTGTGAAGTGCAGTGAGCCATTACTACAGTTTCCTTTGACAGGTGGATGCCTGCTGCTGGAATTATATATCCTGGTCTAAAACTTTACTACTCAAGAAGGATTTATAAATTGGGAAGGATGCAGAGAAGATCCGTAAGAATCATGAAGTCTGGAAAACGCTCTTCATGGTGATAGATTTAAGGAGCTTAATATATTTAGTTCCTCAAATGGGTGGTTAAGAAGTAACTTCATGCCAGTTTATAAACACCTACAGGCAAAACAGAAATTAAACAATATAGTTTGTCAAGCAAAGATTTACCAAGACTGGACAAGTACATCCTAAAAGAAAGGTGTACGTCCCTCATAGCAAGGTAAGTTAGCCTTTGGAACGGTTTAATGAGATGTGGCATGTAAATAAATAAGGTCTGGACATACTTCTAAATTCCTCCCCCCCAACTCTGTAGAAGAGCAATGAATGGAGAGGAGACTTAGGGAGAAACCAGGCTAGACAGCCACAAAAGTTTATTCTCATTGTATCTATGAAACTCTGAGATACGTGTCAGTCATCATGGATCACCTATCAACTTCCCTGAAACTCCTTTTTTTTTTTCTCAGTTTTTGCTGCTCCTGTTAACTGATGTAATCTCAGACTTAGGGGCAATGCAATACAGGGGTACAAGGACAGTTACTCACAATGTTCACACCTATGAGCCAGATACTGCGGTCTGCGCTAGTAATAGTTTGTCTGGTGTGGGGACTGCATATTGTGGCATTTCAGAGCAAACAAGACCATTCCTTCAGCAGAAACCAGTGGTAAGTGAGGCTCAAATGCTTAGATTTGATTTCAGCTGCTCTTTGCCATGCTAGCTATCATGAAAAGCCTGTGTTGGCACATTAATCTACAGCACGTGGGTATTTTTTAAGCCCCAAGCTCTGCTTCAGCATTACTTGTTTTCATCAGTATTTAAATGCTGCAATACTATCAAATGAATGGATAACAACGATTTTATAAGGGAGGAAAAGTCTCTCAAATGCCAGATATACTCAGGAAACACCGCTAAGCAACACTGCCTGTTGTTTGACATGTTTTTTTCTAATCCCGTGCCAAATTCTGTACATTTTGCTAACGTGAGTGCTCACGCTGACATTAACACAAATTTCCCCAGAAGGAAGGCAAGAAGGAATCAGCTCTCCCGAACAAACCACCCAATCCAGCAATTCTGAACTGCTTGAAATCTTTGGCTGTAACCCACATGTGCTGTGACTGGTTCTGCCTTACTAACAAATTCACGGACATCAATGGAGCTGACAGCACTTGCCACAATTCCTTCATAGACTGCATCAAAATAAAGAGGGATGCAGTTTTGCTCTTTCATTCGAGCAAAGACAAAATTGGGCATTTGCTTTGCTTATGTAGGGGATGTAGTCTGTTTTTCTTAATCTTTTAGGGAGTATAAATAAGATATACTCAAAAGGTGAAGTTCACAGCTCTGTAATTACCACCCACTCTTAACCTCTAAGTACTCACAACTTCCTGCATGAGAAAATAAGAGCAAACTGTGACGCTTGGAGCACCTCCCATTCTTGCAGTCTGTTGCTCATCCAAAGCATGTTTCAGCACATTTCTGATACGAAAGGCCAGATTTCCCTCTCTTGTGTTGGTACAGATTTACAATGGTAATTTACACTGTGAAAAGGTGGTCTAACAGAAGGAGACATCCAGCATCACTGCTCTTGATTTTTTAAGATTCTGATTTCTTAAGTTACTAAAAATTAGTGAAGCATCTTTAGTCAAGCTACAGATTTTCATCTCTTACCTGAAGCCCACAGGCAGCAGGTGGAGGCATGCTCAGTTGTCAACTCTGCTTTATGCCAAGGAGAGATTGAGAACTTCTTCTAGTATTTCCATTACTTTGGCAAACAAAATTTCCTATAGCTAAGTCGCTTGTTACTTGATCTGATTCTATATTTTATGCTGAAAAGACATTATTGGCAAGGCCAGCAGCAGGAGTCTTACATCTATCTGCAGATCACTGACAGGAACACAGAAGCCTCTAGAGGGTTAAGGGCAGTTTTTCATAGTGATACTGTACAGAGGTGTTCAAGGAGGAAAGGGATTCTAGAAACTGAAGTACAAGAGAAATATCAAAATGCTTCATCCCTGTTTAAAGTACTGACTGCTTAAGTCTGCTGCTTTCCCCTTTGGCAGCAGAGTAGGAAAGCAAAATGGAAACAGTCAGTGCACAAAGGCTATATCAAGGCTCCTGCTCTCTGCAACCTCCAGTAGCTCCCACTACCTTCTTCCTCCCCTTTTACAAATACTCCTTTCAACAGTGCTGACTCTGAAATTCATGGGAAGGATGGTTTTGTGATTAAAGCACTGCAGCAGGACTTAGAAAACTATCGTTTAATTCCCAGCTCTACAACAGTCTCCAGTGTGATCACAGGTATGTTAATTAATCTCTGATGTCTTAATTTCCTGCCTGTAAAAGAGGATGATAGCACACATCTGAACTCAGGTCCTAAATGGAGCTGCTAGCATAGCATAGGATTCAAAGTGTGAGAAGAAGAATTTATGAACCAGACTAGTTGTTTAATCATTGATAGCTGAATGACGCAGTATAGTCATACATTTGATATTCCCTGCACTGCAGCTCCCACAGTAATGGTGATATACATGTTTCTTTTATACAGGCTGCAAAAATTATTATTAAAAACCATCTCACTAATGCTCCATAAACTTGCAATGATAGCAAATTGATATTTATATGTATAAACACATTAATTTCCAATGATTACTTAATGATCCGTTCAGTTGGCCAAGATCAGCGACAGCTAAGATTTCTACATCTGTAAGGATAAAATTATGTTTATATAATTGACTGTATAGATTATTCACACAAACTGTAGATAAAATGCTGCAATTTTATATGTCTCTGAACTGTCTGGAGAAACAACTTGTTCTTTTTTACAGGTGTTACGGTCTTGAAAGTCACAAAGAAACTTTGTTTTAAACTGGCTAAAAACCCAAATGGAAATCATTATTTTGACTAATGTCTGTCTCATGCAGAGAATTAGAAAGGGAAAAACACATGTTATAAAAAGACCACTGTTTGCCATATCTAAGCACTTAAGTACTCTGCCAGTACACAGAAAAATAAAATTGCTCTTAAAGAAAGCTATCATTCCTTTTTCCAGTTACTAAAGCATGTGTTTCTGCACACACTTGTATATATGTTTGGGTTTCATATTTATAAAAATGAGTCACAGCAATTGGAGCAATTATATGATCAACACTCCATAAAGGGTGAATGAGAAACAGTTACCTACCCTCTTTGGACTTATATATAATATTGCTTGTAATTCCTTTTGGGTAAATGTATACACTGTACTCCTAGAAGTGCAAGGGAATTGTGCAGAACATACAACAGTCTGAATAGCTCATCCTGACATTGTAAGTAGTTGACCGTGGCTTGACAATCAAATCCTAGCTCAACAGAGAGGGGAAGGAATGGCTTTGTCTTAAGACCAAGATCGTGGAGACCAAATGGTGTGCCCAGAGAGCCAGATTTAATTTAGGTTTCTTAGACCTTTCTGATTAAAGAATCAGGGGATTCTTTAACTTGGGTAGAATGAGCCTGAAGCACTCGTCCACTTCCTACCACAGCTGCACGGTGCCGGTGTGCTTATTTTGCTGGACTGCTACCCAATGGAAGCAGAGCTGATACTGCAAAACTACGAGAAAAACAATCCATCAGAGCAGCCCTTGGTGGAGTTGCTCTCATTCCTGGGATGGGAGAGTAAGGAGAGGATTAGCGCAGGGTGTGGTGGACCACCGCGCTTCCCTGGAGTGGTGGACTGAGTTTATGATGGAGCCAAGAGCTGAGCTTTAGTAAGGGTAAGGGATTTTCACAGCTAACAATTTGAGTAGCTCATTTTCCTGTATGAAGTGTGGGTTACCTTTATGGATTCCCCCAGTTAGGGCTGGTTTTGATTAATCTTTCACGAGTGTTAACTTTTTCCTAGTTTCCTGCCAGCTCATCTGGGACAGCTTCATATGCACATCAGCCAAGGTTTCTGCTCCTCTTACTGAGCTGATCAGCCTCAGGAGATCTGACTCAAACTTGGGCTCTGTGAATCTGGGGCAGAGCATCACAGTATCATGGGAATACTGGCTGGAAGAAACTTCTAGAGCTGGATATGTGAACACTGTCTCATGCTTCCAAGGTCCAAGAATATAATTCAGCTGCTAATCACCAATTAATTGTTAATTATTAATCCCTAATAACTGAGAAACTTGGAGGACTCCCTGGGTGCCACAGGTAAGTTAAGTCTCAAGCTCCATGCTGTATAAATAAATAAGGTATAAGGTATCTGATTTCAAAGAAAATTCTTTTGAATGTTCTCCTTTCTTGGAATAGAAACAATGCCTCATAATAATCCTGCCCCGAACTTTCACATTTCCATTGGAACAGAAATTCTTCTTTTAGATGGCTAAGACACTCTTCTGAAACCTAGTCACTGGCATGTTCAGCATCATACCTTATGCTTTTTCCATACTCAACAGGTACCCTTTCTAGCAAATGTGGATTCTGCAGAGAGTAAGAAATGTAAACATCCTCCTCATTAGACATTTTCCGCACTGGGACAGCCAAGGAATTGCTGTTTTCATAGTAGTTTCATAAGTCGTGCTGCTCTTATGATTCTTCAAACACCTCTGCTTAATTTTCTCTCCACAAGAACACTTATGATGATGAACTGTATCTCCCATATTCCTGATCTCTGATGCATCTTCAACTAATACATCTGGTCTTACAGCAGGGGATAGATACATGTTTCCATCCTTTGATAAGAGCTGAAAAATGGGCCACGATTCATAGCTTGAGAGCACCAGAGATGCAGTCTTACTGCTACAAGAAAGCCAGCTCCATGTCAGAGAGAAAGGCCTGCTCGGGAGGCTTTGTGTTAGTTCTTTCTCCCTAACTTTTGTCATAAGTTCATGCAATTTCAACAGCATTTCGAATGTTACTCTGACAGTAAAGAGACACAGCTATTATTTCACATAAATTGGTGAAAGCTGACACTTGCAATGCTTTACAAACCATATTAAAACTCATTAGAAGAATTTTTTAATATGAAATAAACTCAGCAAATTCAATGACTCTTTTACCAGCTGCAACATTTGTCACTTTGTGAAATATAAACCAGCCCAGTGAAGCACCAAATATAAAACAGTGCCCTTCTAAACCTTAGAACTGAAAATCCAAGATATACCTGAAGACATTCAGGGCAAAGTCTCCCACTTTCTCTATACAGTACTTAATCTAAAGTGCAACAGTACAGACAGCTTGTGAAATGGTGCAGCTTCAGATTGTCAAAAAAGCTAATTATTTAGTGTTTTATCTGCAGTGCATTTATTCTTAAAATGAAACAAAGCATTGCTCACTTGTATTTTTCTTCTGTCTTTTCAGAACTAATCTCTGCAGCTGTTTGAGGTTTTTCTCTTCATTTTAATAGGTTTGCATATGTCTGCATCATTACCAAGTGACTTCAATTTTCTTCTTGCAGCCTACCATTGAAATGGGCTATCCAACACAGATCACACATTTGGAAAACAAGGTTATACCTACCTGAGTGCATGGATTGAGAACAGGTAAGAAATTATACTTCATCAGAATGTGTATCTGTCAAAGTTCTCATAAAATTCAAGGTTTTAAAAGCACACCACACTTAGTAGCTAGTAATAGCAATAGTGGGAGATTGTTGTGGGAGAAAATTTTACATGAAAAGAAGAAAATGCTGTAATCTTGTACTAAGCAGAAAATTAGTTTTGTCCTCCTATTATTCTAGTAGGCTGGCAAAACAGCCTTCATTTGTTTTGTGTCTTTGAATATGCAAATGATAAACAGAAGCCTATTTTTGTAGGCATAAAGTCATTTTATACTGCTCAAATGATTTGCATATCAACCACATTAGCAGCGACTGTACCTCCATTGTGCTACTGCCATACTTAACACTTCAGAGACATAACCTCTGATGCATCCTTCCACTGTGACTTCTAAATTTTGAGTTTTATCCTTTGAGGGGCAAAACTTCTTTTGCCAAGACAGAAATTTCTGGAGTTAACCTGTCAGAAAAAGGACTTAGCTGATACTTAGTATCGTTTAGTGAAGATAAATATTAAGTGACAGAGGTGATTTGCATTTCCCCAGTGGGCTAGTGACAAAAATGATGTTGGGTCCTCACTTTTTCTGACGGAGAAACTCATGTTATGGCTTCTGTGTGCCTTATACTCATGTGTGCTTCTAAATTAACAGCAACTCCACACAAGAGTACAGTCCTGCTTAGCTGTGTAAGAGGAATACCTTTCTCATAACGCCTTACAGGAAACACAGATAATGTTTCCCTCTGATACATCATTTAGGAAAACTTACTACGGTAAGCTAATGCAGGTAACTGAATAAATTCTGTATTCCCTCTCGATCCTTTCCAGTAAGTGAGATTCTACTCCTCCCCCACTTCTGTGTCAGGATTATCTGTCTGTCAAACATTAACATTCTCAGAAAACTTTCTGCAGCATTTCATTCTGTTTTTGCAGCACTCTTTTTCATAAAGTGATTAATCAAAAATACTAAGTTTAAAATTATAATATAAAAGACAGCACTGAAAAAAGAAAAACATACTGTCGAGCCTGAGGAGTTAAAAAACAAGAATAAGATAATTTTTATTGTTATATATTATGATTCTGAGCTTGTTCTCTTGCTCTTCTGTACTGAAGATCTCACAGTACATTTTTGTAAATCTTTATGGGTAAAAGTGATGTTTGCTTTCTTGGCTTGCGTGTATCTTGCTTGAACAACTGCATCTCACCACTGCCTTTGAGCTATCTTTGCTTCCAAGTACGTTATACCAAACTCAGAGCAATAGCCTACTGCAGATCTCCAATGCAGGGTTCCCACTATGTGTGCACTGTGGAAAAATAGAAGCTTTCATTTTCCCAGCTTTTAAAATTTCATTTTAAAACAGGGGATTTCTGTGTAGAAAGGGTGTGTACGTAACTATCAAACAGAGAAGCAGCATATCGCTCACAACCTGGTAAATGAAAAGAACTAAACACATTTAGAGTGAATGCTCTGTTTCCAGGGGCAGGGATGAATGTTTTGCCTTTCATCAATCTCCCTTTCGTAAAAGGTCAGGAGACTCTGCCTTCTCTGCTGGGTACTGCAGGCTTCAGCCAAGAGGTGGCGTTAAGCAGCAGTGCAACGTTCTTTTACCAAAACTCCCTTAATTTCTCAAAACTTGTTTTCACTGTGGTGTGCTTGATGCCCAGAGATACACGATGCAGTTACGGAAATGAAAAATACAGTGTGGTTAGCAAGGAACTCAAAGGGCCAGGGGTCCGAGTTTAGACTGGAAAACTGACATGATACATGTCTCCAACCACCATGTGCCTTAAGGTACGTGTAGCAGAGTCCCCCACGGTCTGCAAGTTAGCATCTATCTGTGCAAACACGAACCAAGTGCTAGGTACAGCTATTAACTTAGATACTAGATTGCTTAGATACTAGATACTATTATCTTAGCCACAATGATGCCTATTTTGGCATGCATATGCTTCTTCAGAACACCTTAATCACAAAAGAAGACAGTATTTCCAAACCAAACAAATGGAGCCAGACCTATTTTGAAAATAAAACAAAACAAAACTACTCACATTTTACACTGGTATGCAAACTCTTGGGCGCAGATGAATCAACAGCAGCTGTATTAACAAAAAGAAGGTTCAGTCCAATGGAACACTAACTTCACAAATAATCTCGCGAGAATGGATAGAGATGAAACTGATGTCAAGGTGCTGAATTCCCTGTGGGAATGTGGTACCAGTCTGCATAATATTAACATTATTGATGCAGGCATAAACCCCATCAAATTCTGTTGTTTCCCTAGTGACCTATAGTATTTTCTTCACGTTTCCTGCTATTATCTTGGCCAATGGTCAGCTGTCAAAATGATGATGTGAATTCTAGTCCTTAGAGTTTGCTGTTTCTGTGACGTTAGCCACGCAAGAGCAAAAGTCACTTTTTAACAGTGTACAGCAGCAACCCAGCCCCTAGCTCCCAATATGAGTGGGATGGTCATGGACCTTGGTGGAGATCATGAAACTTTTAAATCATGATTCTGATACCATAACAAGCTGTCAAAAGCTAGCATAGCTCAAATACTGTGAAGTTACTTGAGTTACCTCAGCTACGATTAAAATTACACCATCTGAGGATTTGACCTCTTGTTTTAATCTCTGTAAAAGCATAGGATAAGTGCCTCAGCACTGCTGTTGCTAGTTCAGTATCAAACCTGTGTCTGAATTCTGTGGCTTTCGCCCATCTTTACTTAAGTATAGAAATAAGAGCCAGAACAGCTCCATTTCCTAACTTTCTTTTAATTATACAAGTTAAGAAAAGCTGTATTCATTTTGTCTTGGCATCTACTGCTACCCAGAAAGTTTATATTTCAGGGATGAGTAGCATAGCTGCTCTCAGCCAGGAGAAACTGCCAAGTGATGCTCTAAGAGTGAGATTCAAGTTGTCCCCGGCTCAGGGTCATCAGTTCTTCATGGTATTTCTAGCAATACGAGTTATTTGATTATACAATTACATAGGCTGTTTTGTACCCAGCATTTTCTGTTATTTGGTCATTTGGTTTTCATTGCAAAAGGTTAAATCAAGTGAGCTTCAAGGAACCAAGCCCTATCACTCTACTGCTGCACACTCTTCAATAAGTCATGGAGACGGTATGGATGTTAATGGAACTGTATGTCTGATTGCATACACCTGGATATAGCTGAAGTATATGGGCAAATACTATTTTTGACTGTGGAGGAAAAAGCAATCACCTAGGAGAAGTCCAATATTCCTGTTTCATTTGAAGGACACTGACTCCATTTTCATCTAAGACACTTTTGTGATTACTGCCAAATGTCACAGCAAATTGGAGTTTGTACAAGTGCTCCAAACAACGTTTCAGACATGCAAGCCTAGCTACTGACTGGAGCGAGGCCAAATAGGTTGTATTTAAAAAAAGCAGTTATATTTCTAAAAGATTGGAGAATATTTAGAAGGATACTGGAGAAGGCCTTTAGGTAACGCTGATCAGATTTTTCAGGGGCACAAAATCCAGTCATCTCCTCTAAGGATGAACAGAATATGCGGCAAGTCAGCACTTCAGAGCATCAAGGTATGTACAGAAGAAAACCTTGATATCCTTGCAGTACTGCAGTTTTTAATACGTATGCAAAAGTTCTGCTCTACAAGGAAAACCTGTAGGAATGATGAAGCACTATAATAAGTCAAATAAGTGTTTTAATATTAGAGGTTCCTGCTTTAGTATGCTCCAAATCTGACTTTTGGGAAGTATAACTTCAGATGGTAAAGAACATAAGAATTAGAAATTTTAGCCACTGGAAAGTTTGATTAGCACCTACTGCAAGAAGCTCTTTCCAGCTTGAATGAATTCTGCTACAGACAAGCAGGACTGTTGTTTGAAAAAAGAAAATTGAAACCTGCTTGGGAACAAAGCACTTGGCTCCTTTTATGCCAGGAATATTTTCTGTGTATTTTCTTCTGAGCTTTAAACATGTAATAGACATCTTTGAGTTTTTTTCTTCCTTTTATTTCTTCTTCTTTGCTCCCTCATTTTAGGCTTCACCAGTGGAGAATAAAACAAGTTTCAATTATATCTTTGCTGCTGTTATTTAGTCCTGATGCTTCTGAATATTTATGAGCAATGCACTAGGATGTGAATTCTAGTCCTTAGAGTTTGCTGTTTCTGTGACATTAGCCACGCAAGAGCAAAAATCACTTTTTAACAGTGTACAGCAGCAACCCAGCCCCTAGCTCCCAATATGAGTGGGATGGTCATGGACCCTGGTGGAGATCATGAAACTTTTAAATCATGATTCTGATACCATAACAAAAACACACGCTAGATTTGAGCTAGGTAGTTTAAGATAAAGCACTTGGCACTGCAAATGGATGAAAGGATTGGTCTCCTGGCAAAAAATGCAGCAGCAATCGCATCTGTTGTTCAACAGCTATAAGTTATAAAGCTCACTGCATGTTATCAGTGAATTGTTTGGTTAGAGACAAACCAAATTGTTTGGGAACCCAAAGCCTGGAAGTCTTGCAATAACCTAACTATGGCTATGACCATTCAACTCCAGTTGTTTTCATCTGTGCCTGAAGCACCAGGCAGTTTTCACAGCCTCAGACAACTGACAGAGGGCATTTTTTCTATTCCAAATTCTCTTTCTAGCAGTTTGTAGCTATTTACAGGAGGGAGAGTATTTGAAGACCCCTCTCAAACATGACTGCATGCTAATGGAACTTCCTTCCAAGTTATTTAGGACTGATACTTAACTTCCTAAACATCAAAAGCTGTAACCTCACTTACTCTTCAGTGGTTTCTCCCAATTAAATAATTCCTGCTCTAGTTCTCATTTTACCATATACATCTAACCAGAAACCATTATTAAAATAATGCAGAGAAATTAAATAATATTTCCCTTCTTAACATGAACTTGGCATTTTGTGGAACTATTTGACTCTGTAGACTTTATGCCTCTCAACAATTAGGATTGCTTCTCCCAAGACAAGGTTACAGTTCCAATCGAGTGTTTTACGTATCTCCTCTTTTAGGGTGCACCATGTTATACCTCGCTTTTAAACCCTCCTACACCTACAGAGTTAGTGGCAAGGAGAGAGAGGAAAGAAAGGGAAAGAAACTCAGCAGCCAGCCAGCCAACACTAAGGGCAACCAACATACTCTTGACGATGATTTCATCTTTCGTCTACTTAGATATTGTCGCCATTAAAAACTGTATGTACCTTTGGCAGACATCAGTTTCTTGTAATGAGCAGCCATGTGATCTTGAATGATGCACTGGTTGGAGAGCTTGCAGGAAGGTCCGGGAGAAAAAGCTGCAAGAGGAAAAAATCTTAGCGCATTCACCGGGGCAGGCAATGTCTCAGGCAATAATGGCTCTGAAAACATTTTAATATTTATCCTCTCTTGCTTGCAATAGAATCAAGTCAATATTAATTCATTTCTTTCAAGAAGTAAGGGTAACACAAAATATAGCATGAAAAATGGTAAATTCTTCTCATTTTGCCTGTTTTTGAAATACCTGAGAATTATGGCTTGCAATAAGTAATGTATGAGCCTTGGATATTATAGAACTCTGGAGAATAATAGAGGATCTTGCAGTTTAATAACTGATATAATAAGAAGCATTTACATTATGAATGATTTAATACTAGAGAGTAGGACAAAGTACTGGAAAGAAATGCATATGAATATCTTACCTCTTGGCGATACCAGGCCTAACTCTAGCACTCTGTAGTGAGAAAAACGGACTGCATACACACAAAGTCAGAAGCGAGGCCAGAACAGGAGTCAGAGCATGGAACAGACAACGTGCTACACACAGACCGACCATAACATTCTTCTGAATCTCTGACCCACAAGGCTTCTCAGATTAGGAAGAATTTGTCTCTGTATCTGACAGAAGTTCATTAGACAGGGAAAAAAAGTCAAGAAGCAGGTAAGTATTTACTCATAAGTTTTAACCTGTTAGTGTGGCTGAGATAGACTACTGTATTTCAACCCATTTCTGAACAAAAATATAATTTCCCTATTCCTTCTCAAATCATCAGACAGGATTTGTAGATAGAAGTTTGCTAACAAATAATATTAAAAATTAAGCAGAATACTGGAGACTAGAAATCTGATGTGCCTTTTGCCTTTCGTCCACAGATGCAGAATAGCCCTTACATGAGATAATCAGCCCATCCAACCTATTTAGATTTGGCTTTCTTACAAAGAAGTAAATGACTGTTTCATCGTTCATGTCCCCAATGTACAATTTCAGTTAATGACTTAGTTTCAAAGTTTGTATTGTATTTTGAAAGAAGAGGAGACATTGGGCTGAGAGTCTGGGAATCAATCCTTCTAACCTCAGTTTGGCTGCTTTCTTGCTGTGTTGCTTTTTCTTGCCTAAATATTTTGCTTATCAAGTGAGACAGTGCTACAAACTGTTTTTCACTACCAAGGATTTTCACTGCATTCAATTCATTGTGTCATCTTTTGGACAAGCACCATAAGAAAGAGTGGGACGGAGCAGCTAATGCCATACTTGTTGCTTTGTTTAGTATTATTTACTGATGTGCTCCTGTGAGTGACTAAAAGCCTGCCAGAAGGGCACTGGCATCAAGACCTGCTTTCAACAGGCCATCCAAGTGCAGCATCGCATTCCAACATGACCAGCTGCAGAAATGTGGTGTTACATCAGCTCCAGGACCATCCGTTCTTATCATTCATTGAATACGTAGGCACAGCCAGAGTGCTTACATTATTACATAAACCAGTGCAGAGACATCAACGGAAATAATGACTCCATGTTTGCTATAAAGCAATGGAGAACTTGGTACAAAATCATGACCAAACTGCATTTATCTCTTGTCACGATGAAATTTGGCATGAGTAGTACAAGTACCACAATGGAATCTAATACTTGAAGCAGACAAATATAAAGCTCACAAGATTTCTATTCCTGAGCATTTACCATCTGTCCAATTTCAATCAGGGAAGTCACTCATAGCTCTCAGTATCATACCAATGAAATCAAATAGTTAAAATCAGTACTATTCTGTTTCAAAGCTTTTATTCACTTCCAAAACTTAAAAAACTTTTTTTTTTTCTGTTTGTGTTTTTGGGTTTTTTTTGGTTGTTTTTTTTTTTCATAAATTTTACCGGTTGTGCTGTAACCTCCTGCTAGCAAAAGCAACTGGAACAAGCTCTTCAGTAATATCCAGCAACAGCCCTAGCTGGTGTGAAGTGGGGCAGCTCTGCTGAGTTCAAGGAATGGCAATACCCTAAATCACAGCAGCTAGAGGCTCTTGTCACTAAGGTAAAGAAAACAGTACTTCGGGAAATGCCACAAATCTTTCCCTGATTGGCAGTGGCAGCTTGATTTCAATATAGGCAGTGAAAAGACATCATGACAGAAGAACAATGTGATAATCCAAACAATATCCGAGGATTAAAAAGGAATGGAAAATCCATTTATAAAAAGAACATTCTTCTAAAAATGAATTACCGCCCCAAATTTGAAACGCTGAAGATACACAAGGCACTAGTAGTTTAATCTAATTTTTTGTCTTTCATAAAATCTATCTTGCGTCCAGAAAATTACTAACATTGTGCAATAAGCAGCGTTGTGGTTATTCCTATGTAAGGAAAAAGAAAGCAAATTCTTTTCTTTGCCAGAGACTTTCTGTTGATCTTTGGCAAGTCATTTTGTCTTTCTGCATCTCAGTCTCTCTGAAAAAAAGACATAAAAAATCACATCCAAAGGAGGTGTTTTAAGGATAAAAACAATAAAATGGGGAGATTCAGTCAGTGTACATCTAAGTATCTCCCACCCCTAGAGGGTGATCTCATTTGAGCTCACTGGAAAGTCCATACTTTTAAACAGATTTTTTTTTTCTTTTACAACTTTGAATAACTTCAAATTGAGGGAAATGTTAAATAGAAATCCTCCAGGATTTTTTAGTAGCCCTGTTATGAGGCTCTGCTGATTGGGCAAACATATGTCAGGTCAAATTGAAACAGTCCTTTTGTGTGCTGTAAAGACCGGCAGATTTCTCAAGCTCATATTTGAATAGAATCAAACTTCTGTATTTTCTGTTGTTTTACATAGATCTCATTTACCTGCAGCATTTGGCAAATTGCTTTATCCAAGTTTTCAACATTTAAGAGTTTCATCATTTTGTACGTATAAGCACCGATCTGCCTACAGAAAGTTGCTTGCTTTTGAAAATCTTTCTCTAACTGAGTGTTATTGTACCTTCAAGACATTTACATCTTGCTTCTACATAGGAGGAAAGATCTCCAGGAAACACAGATTCAAGAACAAGCTATAAAGAACAATGACAACTCTCTCAACACTGACTCTTTATTTCCTGTTTCATAATGACTTTCCTAGTAATTTATTGTAGGCCTGAATGTGTAGTTGTACGATGACTAATTTACCTAGTTTCCACTGATTGAATTGCAAGAGATTACTTCTGCAAATCATGTCTGGAGAATATATCATGTCCAGAGGTATAATGCCATATCATAAATCCAGTCATAGCAGTATTAAAGTTTGACTGATACACAATGACAGTGATAAAACATGTCTTTTCCATGTAGCTGAAAAATAAAAATATGCTTTTGAAATACACAAGAGGTAACTTTGCTCCTCACCAGACTGCTAATTCAAAGCCACGACTTTTTGCCTCTTTTAGAAGCAAAAATACGTTCTCAAGAACTATTTTACTGAAGGACTGAAACTATAGGGATCTGGAGAAGGTACAGTGGAACAGCATTTCTGAGAAGGGAAGCTTCAGGCAGAACAGCTCTCTAGAAATCCTTCTACAGGCGCTTGGCAAAGATCCTGACCAGGAAAGCTGCTTGCCTGAATCAAGAAGGTGAGATTTTTTTAATAGCAGATATTAGAAGCAGTTATCTACTTTATGTCATTTCAATAATAAAATATGCATTTTTAATAATCTGATAATATTCAAGCCGTTATTCCAAAACTAGAGCACATAGGCACCTCTCAAGTGATAATTTTAATACTTACGGCTACTTTTGAGACTCATGTGTCCTCTGAAAGGTGCCATCATGGAGTACATAGGTACCACGGCTATCAGGGGCCCTTGGTAGGGAAGGAAAATGTATTGGTTACATATTACAGAAGCATTGAGAAATATGATTATATTTCTGCAGGTCCTATGGGGATTACAGAAGAGTCATCTCCTGTCCAGAGCGCTCCCCTACAACTGATACAGGTATGAAAAGGCTGGTGCTTTGGAGTTTACTTTTCCCACCAGGTTACTTCTGTTTGTTAAATCCCTACCAATTAGTATGACCGTTTTGACCAGATACTCTGAGAGAAAATTCCCTGTTATAACAGCATCTACAGGGCAGTTTTCTGCAGGCCACAAAAATGAGCCATGTCATTGCGCAAATGTCACATATTTTGCAATCTGAAAGATCATCTCTGCTAAACATAAATCTTCAAGGCAAAAGAAGGAGCAGCTCAGTATGCTGCTTTGCTGTTTGTGCCCAAGGGAAGCAGGGGGGGGAAAAGCACAACAGTAAAGGTTTTCTGAAGATACTCTATGAAATAGTATAGGCTCACAGCACAGAAGCCAGACCTAGAAAAGCCAGGCTCAATGCAGCAAAGTAAGCAAACAAGCCACCTCTCATTTCAAATTAAGGGCAAGTTGCAAGAACACAAATTCCGAATAGAAGGAATCCCACCCATTTTATGAAGATAAATCCCACTGCTGACACCTAAATTCATCTCAGATGAGTTACAGTTTAAATTTTACTGTATGCCTTAACAGCTGAAGGGACCAAGTCTCGATTTCAGAAGCCATGTAGGTTCACAGGAGTCAGACACGTATTTATAGGAAACGCAGGAGATTTCAGTCCCTACCTGTCCAGTGGTATGGTTTTCAACAGTCATGTTCCTAACTCCCTCTAAAATCAAAGAGAAGCTGGTACCTTAATTTGCAAGTGTGATCATGGATCAAGACATAAACTTCAGTCTTCATTTTTAACTTAATTTTAACTTAGTGAAATGATTTGTCTACATGCAAAAGTTCCAGCAATAATTTTAATTATAATTTAAATGGGCTTTTCTCCAGTTTAAAAAACTTATTTTGGTTCAGCTTAAACCTGTTCCTGGTTAACTTGAGGCAAGCCAGTCACTAATGCAATGTGCATACATAATCTTCTCCACCAGATAAATCTTATCATCGCTTTAAACGCACATTAGAAGTCCATGCTTCTTAAGCAGATAAGCCAACTGGCATATAGGAACCTAAAGCTCGGTAACTTTATAATCCAAAGGGTTGTCTACCAGCAGAAGTGGCTTAACTATGAACTTATATTTGCCTGATTAGATTTGGGAGTTGCAAAGGAAACATCTCCTTAGAGATGATCCTGAATGTCAAAGGACATGCCAAGTGCCATTAGAACTAGAAAAATCAATACAATTCTTTCTTTGGTTTCAAGGCAACATTGTAATTTGGGGGAGGAACCAGGAGTGTTTGACTTTTAAAGAATGAAACCTTTGCTTTTGTTCTCATACACACATTTCAGGATAATTTTTGCCTTCAAAGGCATTGCCACAACTTTGCAAACCTTGTGTTTATACAGCTATAACTAAAACCTATGAGCAGGGACTTTAGAAAGTGATTATAGGTTTTGGATCTTGATTTGGTGACACAAGACAAAGAGCCTGTTTTTTCAGAGGGTGCATTCTCAACCTGTTCCAAAATTCAGGCCTCACCACTGGTAGCTTAGCTTTTGGCAAAATCACCTGTCTGGGACAATCTTCTTAAAAGGATGCAGGTATCAGAAAGAATAGTAACAGTGTTCTCATAAAACAAAAGCTGGAAAGACAAAGAGCAGTCCTTTTTTTGAATCAAATTCTGCCACCTTAGACCATAAGCTTAAAATAAAAACACTATGAAATAAATGGGAGCTGAGTAAACCTTATTGTTTTTCCTGTGTGCTCATATTTCTAATTGTCATGGGTCCCTAAGTTAATAAAATCATCAAAAGGTCAGCTTTTTTTTTTGTGTGTGTTTTGAAAACATCCTTCTATAGTCACAACAGGATATGGACAAAGGATGTTACTGCTCTCAAATCCGAGGTAACACATCAAAGTATTTGATTAGTTTTTTAAAATTTCATTTATTTAGATATATTCCTTAAGCATTTTTATTCATGTTTTGCATACCAGTGGAACTTAATCATAGTTTCATATATCCTGGCTAAAAACTTAAAAGCAAATTAGTTTAGCTACATCCCTCTGTATATTACTACTAATAATTTTGATTCTTTAATTTCTTTTGAAATTTAAATTATCTCTGGCTAAATCCTCCCTTCTTTTGGCTTTTTCTTTTTTATGTCAAACATCTGTGAAATGCATGACAGATAGAAGGATACCGTACTGAAAAGAGCACGTACAGCTTTAGAACAGAGTAATTCTTTATCTTCTTGTGTCCCATCTTACCATTTTAGCTCAGCAATTACTCCACTATGATTTCAAGTGGAAAAACATCAGTGGGAAACTGCTTTGAGTGAGGACAGATAAAAATGGAACAAATACATATCAAAAATTGTAGTTCTTTGACCCAAATACATTTCATTTAATATGTACATGCTATGTGTAGCACATGACGCAGGCACTAAACAGTACTTATGGCTGAATGCAGGTACAGTAATGCCCGATCTCTAAGTAACTAGTCCTTCACGTGTGCATTTACAGCAGCTACCCCAGGCACTAATGTTGCTGCTGTTTGAACTCTGGTGGCCTCCTGAAGCCTCAATCAGACCACTGTCCCAGGCTCTGTACAGTCGGGCCCTCATTAACATACCCGAAGGGTTTACAATTGAAGTTTGCAAACCAGATAAATAGCAAGCGGGGGTGAAAAAGCACTGTCTTAACTTCAGAGGCTGAAAAAAAAAAAAAAAAAAAAAGTGATTCGTTCATCGTAACAAGATCAAGAGAGTTAGTGACAGAGAAATGAAACTTGATTTTGAGTACCAGACCAGTGCCTAAACCTCAAGACACCTATTTTCTTCTTTATCTAAATATCTAATATAAGGAATTTTCTTTCTCATGAGAAGAAACACTGCATAGTTTATGTAGCTGCAACCATCTTTGACTTATGGAGCCCTAAAAGCTTCTAGGAACGGTGTGTTTCCCCACACGGGAATCGAGGAAACGATTTTGGCAAGAGGTACTTTGAAAACCAATGAGTTGATAGGATAAAACCTATTGTGTTCAAGTTACGTGGTCCATTGTGGTGCTCCAATACCACGCACGGAGCCAGAACTTATCCAAGGTGATGCCACTAGCACTATACTCCAGTTATCTTCAAAATCAGGCTCTGAATGCTGAACACTCTTTTCCAGAGCAAAGTATCTGATAGTGACAGAATGGAGCTGTCTGATGGAGTTTCCGAATCTAAAGGGTACAGTCTCTTCAAAGCAGTAATGCTCCTTACCACAAGCTTAAGTCCTGTTGGCTTTATAGATGGACTTTGTAAAACCATAGAATGCCTTTGGAGGGATGGTGTTAATTTTTGTAAAGCTTTTTCTTTTTGAGCCATAGCAAACCGAGAGGGAGCAGAGCTTCTGTCTCATCTCTAGGTATAGTAACAGAAGCTGCTGTGGTTTAGGGTAATTTCAGAAAAGAGGACTTTCCTAAATCTATCATGATTTATGACCACCTCTGTTAAACCTGTATAAGACACAGTAGGGAATCTATACCGCATAATCAATAATTACCTATCCAACTATAAATTAAGCCCCGATCTTTGCAGTCATTAGGTCAGGGAACAAGTCCCAGATCTAGCAGAGGCTCATTTCTATTTAATGATGTGTTTTTTTGTCAACAGTCTCTTTAGTTTCTTTGTATTTTCTGCATTTCTAGAATTCCTGAATCTGTCTCCCTATACAAATGCTCCAGCAGTTACTTTCATTTGTGCAAAACTGCTTTAATTTCACTAGATTATTATAAAGCAATTCAATCACTAAGTGTGATACTTTGCTATTTCACATCAATGAGCTGTTCTTTTAACAGGAGACCCAGGCTGTAAATTATATGGAAGAAGAAACAGGTCTTTCTTATAGAAGACATATAGATACTAAAATGCTTCACAGGGAATTGTTTCTATTGAATATAAGCCACAGCACACCCAAAAAGGTTGCAGTAAAAGTGCTGAATGGAAGTTAGGGAAAAGGGAGGTGCTTTTTTACATCTCAGCTAATAACGCACAGATACAACACGACATCAGCAACAGCATTCACAGAAGACGTATGACAGACTCTTTCTGACTATTTTGAATGATGTGCAATGAAACCGATTAAAGCATAAAGCTAAGCAGTTTTGCTGCTGTGAGAGGATCGTTCTCCAAAAACAAAGGGTTTGATTCTGTAGCTTTGTACTTGCCTTCAGCAAGCTGCTGAGCAGCATCAGCTCCCAGATCTGCAGGGATTTGTGTGTTGCAAGATTTGGCTGTCAGTGCAAAAGTTAGTGACAAGTGCAATTTTTAAGAAGTTTTCAACATCAGTCTAGTCTGCTGTACTATTATTAACCAGTGATAGAATATCCGGTTTCACATATACATACTTAAGGATTTATCACTGAGTATTATAGTGGGTTAAAAATTAGCCACATATTAGGCCATTCGAATTGATGGGGATGTGGAAAAATTAACATAGTCCTGAAACAAAACCAGAACTGATCATATATATTAAGCAATTGAATTTACACTTGAAAACATTCTCAGGGGTTTTGATAGAGTAAGTTTTGGGAAAAAGGAGTGCACCTTCATTGTTCTGGTTTCAGCCAGGACGGAGCTAGTTTTGTCTTCAGCAGCTCCTGTGGTTTGGATTTAGTATGTGAAGAACAGTGACAGGACGCTGCTGCTGTTGGTTACTGCTGAACAGTCAAGGACATTTTGCAGTTTCCCAGGTTTGCGGATGTGCAGGTGCAAACACCTGGGAGGGCACAGCCAGAATAGTTGATCCAAACTGGCCACAGAGAGTGTTCCGTACCACAGACGGTATGGCCGGTGTGAGGGAGGGGCGGCCATTGCCCCCTCGCTCGGGTTCCTCCTTTGGTTCGTTTTCTGTTCATGTTCCCATCTTGTTATTTTTATTTTTGTTTGTTTTCATTCGGGCCTGTTTGTTCATTCATTCGGCTGTTTGTCCCCTCGCTCGCTCTCTCTGGAACTTGCTGCTCTGGGATGGCTGTGGGGGAATATCCCTGCTCCCTGCCTGCTGCTCGGGACGGGCTGTGTTGATCATCAGGTGGTGAGAAATTGTGCATTGTTCATTTTATATATTCTATTATCCTTATACATTATTATTAA
This sequence comes from Podiceps cristatus, assembly GCA_000699545.1. Classification (NCBI taxonomy): domain Eukaryota; kingdom Metazoa; phylum Chordata; class Aves; order Podicipediformes; family Podicipedidae; genus Podiceps; species Podiceps cristatus. Next base: position 38,772 of record JMFS01034297.1, read on the forward strand.
GTAATATCTTTTTATCTTTTGCGGTCCTGGTAAAGTGTTTTTATCTCA
>JMFS01034298.1:0-27416 GCA_000699545.1 Podiceps cristatus
TTTATTATATTAAATAATTTTAATATATTATGCCAAACTCATGCCATTACTACAGCTCTTTTTCTGAAGATCTTGTGAACTCTCTGTCCCTGGACAGAGAGTCCCTGTTCATGTTCTGCACTCTGACTTTTATGGCATTTCTGCTACAGCTGCTGACAACTGGGTCTGCTTTTCTGCTTTTTCAGATAATAACATACAGAGATTACCTCCCACTTCTGCTTGCGGAGGAGACCAGCAAGTGGATCCCTTTGTACAGTGGCTACAAAGAGAACGTGGATCCTACAGTCTCAAATGTTTTTTCCCTGGCTTTCCGATTTGGTCATGCGTCGGTACAGCCTTTTGTTTCCCGTTTGGATGACAGTTTTCAGCCGTTGGGTTCGGTCTCCCATGTTCCTCTTCATTTGACCTTTTGTGCTACGTGGAGAATTATAATGGAAGGTAAGAATGTGGGGCAGCCAGCAGTCCTGGTCTGGTCCTAAAGTAGACACTCAGGTGAAGGTCAGATGGTACGACACACAAGTCTAGACTCCAAAAATCGCTTTAGCTTCATTTATTTAACAGGCCTCACACAAATTACAGTGCTGATAAGCTTGGAAGGTGCTCATGATATGTCTACCCAAGGGGCTGCAGACAAATCAGTCGTCTGCTAAATGTGGGGCCGCAGGACAGTCCTGCAGAATTGTCTCTAAACACAGCCTAACACTGGTTCTGCATTGTACCCAGGCAAAGGAGCCCTGCCAAAAATTGCATGCTCTTGTCCTCCAACCATTGAGCCTTATCAAGCACCAGCTCCTGCGGAAGCAGCTATGTTGGAGTAGGATTTTGCATCAGAACATTCAATTCTGTAGCTTCTTCTGCAGTTTTTCAGTGTTGTTCAGTTCCTCAGTTCATTGCATGATAATTGCATTTGTATTCTGAACATGTCAGTAAATAACCAGAATATGTTACAGACCAAACCTTCTTAAGTTGCCGTACATCTCTCAGCTCAGCGAGACCTGACAGCGTGAGTATTGCACGTTCACCCAAATAGTGCAACTGCTTGTGCTGTTCTGGAAGGAGTGAGCCACACGGTGCCAAATGTCACTCAGACAAAATTTAGGTCAATCTGAACTATTATATTGCCCTGTAATTAGTAGGCATTACCAGAGGGTGATGCATCCAGCCCAACTGAGCTAAGACAGCATAACTGCTAGTGGTGGCCACCTCTCTTCATGACTCTAAAGGGAGTTGTGGGATCCTGCTCTTATACAGCTGATATCTGCAGACATGAATGTTTCCAAGGAAGACAAATGTCTCTTCCAAAGTGGGTTAGATAACTAATTATGGAAAACATACCAAAATACACATGTGCAGCCAGTCTAACTGTTTTTTACTAATATTGTCATCTTAATGACTATGAAAAAGACATAGACAAGCAGACATGAATTGATTCTATCACTGCATTTCATGTTTTAACAAATATTTGTCAACTAATAGCTGATTTTAAACAAAATCAATTGCAAAACCTAAACCTTGAACAGCCCCCCATGTATCAGTATGTGCTGGGGTCTGACAGGTTAGGGAGCAGCTCTGCAGAAAGTGACCTGGAGGTCCTAGTGGGCAGCAAGTGGACTTAAGGCTGCAGAAGGGAAGGATGAGGGATGGGGTTGGGGATGGGGAGGGGTGGGGAATGTAGTTCCTAAAGGGAGGCCTTGTCTACTGGCATATGCAGGTATGTACGTATGCACTAGCATATGTTGAAATGGAAATATGGAGCTAGGTGGACTCCAGATAGCCCAGAGTAGAAAAGACATCTAATACATCAGCGTTTCAGCTGCACAAAAGGGACCGTCAAAGTTTGAAATTGGTACAAAGAGTCTTTTCCTGATTTGCAATGAATGCAGGTGGCATTGACCCACTGATACGGGGCATGGTGGTTGATCATGCAAAACTGATGAAACAGAATCAACTGCTTGTTGAGGAGCTCCAGAACCACCTTTTTGAACAGACAGAAATAATGGGCCTGGATCTAGCAGCCCTGAACTTGCAACGGGGAAGAGACCATGGTCTTCCAGGTAAGAAGACGCAAGTCCTCATGTCCTGTGAACGATACTCTTTCTTCTGCTGTTTATAGTAGCTCCATGAATATACTAAGCTTTTTCCATACCAATGGGAAGAAACAGTACTTTGATTTGAGGCAGAAAGATGGATCAACAGTCAAGCTCAGGGAAGAAGAGGTTTCTCTATTACAAAGATCTTTCTCTGAGGGATTTAAGACAAGGACAAAATGCTTGGTAAGCAAAGATGACAGCTGGGATAATGTATTAAAGAGGGGTAGAAACAATGGTGTAATGCAAAGAGAGAGCATGTGGGGTACAGGAGGTACAGATGCAAGCAATGAAGTTCAGCTTTCATGTGGGCTAGCCAAAGCATCTGCTCTTTGTTCTTTGCCCATCAATGCTTATTTTGTGTCTTCAGGAAACAGAGAACTCTGAGCAGAAGGCACTGGAGAAGAACAGGTGCTCTTGGATTAAGTACAACCAAACGTCGCTCTTTTGTAGGACTTTGATCCTAGACACTTTGCCTGCCAAAACTGCGAGGACTTGTGAATTCATCCTCAGTGCTAGGTTACTCTAAATGACAGGATAACAACCCAAATTGTTAGTTTAGTGTGTGCATACAGAAAGGACCTTTGAAAACGTGGCATTTGTTGTGACTGCCTCTGTCTAGATCCTTTAATGGCATGAGAAGAATCAGACATTGCTCATGGTCCAAGGGGTCTGTTTAGCTCCTGAGCCTAGGCAGATGGCGGGGAGATGTGGGTCCTGACCAGCTGCTGTTCCTGCTCTTGCAGGTTATAATGCCTGGAGGCGCTTCTGTGGGCTCTCCCAGCCTCAAAATGTAGATGAATTCTCTGAGGTGCTAGGCAATTCCAGACTAGCCAAGAAGTTCATGGAGTTGTATGGGACACCAGACAATATTGACCTCTGGATTGGGGCAATTGCGGAGCCCTTTGTTCCCCAGGGCAGAGTTGGACCCCTCCTGGCCTGCATCATTGGCACCCAGTTCAGGAACCTGCGTGATGGGGACAGGTAGGTAGCTCTGAGAGCAAACCCCACCCCCCATGGCATTTATTATGGGAAAAAATGCTGACATTTCCTGCGACATACTGATCCAGCCCATCTCCAACACACCAGTGAGTGCTCCCAGCAAGGCTCACACCTTGATTTTAGTGCCAGTTGCCAAAGGGCTCTTTTTTGCAGCCCGTTCCCACAGACCCATGTGGTTGAGGAGCACCAGCTCTATCTAGGCCATGGGTGATCTGCAGTAGTCTCTGCCTGAGGTGCCATTTGCTCTCAGGCTACAAAAGGGGGGGATCAGTCACTGTGTCCCAGCAGCCTGGTGATGTGGTATGGAAGAGGCAGGCTCTCTGCACTGGCGGATGAGTGGCAGAATCCAGAACTGGCCACACCTGGAGACACCTTTTTCTAAAGGGTGCCCGATGAACCAAGGTGGACCTGAGCAGAGACCCGCCTTGGCCAGTTTTCCATCTTGGCAAGCACCAAATGCCTTCAAGGAGACTTAAAGATGTTTCTGAAAATATCATTGCAGATTCTGGTGGGAGAAACCAGGAGTTTTCACTCTGCAGCAGTTACATGCACTGACAAAAATCTCACTGTCGACAGTGATCTGTGACAATACTCATATCAAAAAGGTACCCAGGGACATGTTCAAGGTCAGCAGTTATCCTGAGAACTTTGTTGACTGCCATGAGATTGACGTGCTCGATCTCTCACCCTGGAAAGATGAGCCTGAGAGTGGCACAAAAGGTATGCTTTTGTCTGAGGTCTGTCAAAAAAAAAAAAAAAAAAAAAAAAAGCCCTACAAGGTCAAACTCTTGTACATCTAAAGAAATAGATAGTCATCACAGTGACTCTGCCCCCCAAAAAAGACCTTGATCATCCATTCAGCCCCACTCAGACACCACTGGAGGCAGAAATGCTGTTAGCCTAGTCTCCTTGCAATCTCTCACCTTCATCATCCCTTACTAGCCTGCCTCTTCCTCAACTAGATGGGGAATCCCTGAAAATCCAATCTGTTCTGGCCCTTGTGAACATGTCTTTCCCTTAGCACCTTGTTCCAGGGCAACTGGAGTCTCCCTCCACAGGAAGAGGGTCCATGAAGAAATCAGTGAGAATTATCCAACCTGCTACAAATTCTTACTTTGCTGCTCCAAGCCCCTGCTCTCCTCTTTTCTTCCCTAAAGCTTTAAAGAATTTTAAGGTAATCCAGTCATTTTGACACTGTGTGGCCTGACACACCAATAGTTTAACACACGTAATCAGAGACTGTGATGTGCCACATCCTGAAAGACAGTAAACTAGTGTCTTCATATAGGTGTGGACACTGGCTGTGTCCTGCTGATAGGATTTTGGCATGGGCTGTCCTAGTTGAAAAATCATGTAGGGAGGACAGAGACTTGCAGAAGACAGGAATGACCTGAGCAGAATGGACTGGATTGAAATTTTCTTTCTGACAACTCATTTATAGATGCTCACAGTACCAGGAGATCACTTACTCTGTCCCTCTACAAGGCACGGACCACAGAGCATCTCCTTGCAGCTCCTGTATTGAGTCTGATAACCTGTATTTGAGACTGACGCTGACTTTTAAGAAACACATTTACACTTGATGAAAAGGTTAAATTATGATGACTTCACCCCATTCTTTAGGAAGCGAGTCCAGCTGATTCTCATACAATCGCGGTTTCCTGATTTCTTTAGTCTTATGGTCACTAAAACTCGGTGACTTGCCTCCTGTGGCTCTTTTATCACCAGGCTGGCGGGAAACTGTGTTTGCATAACCCAGAGAGCACTGAAATCCCAGGGTGTTAACATGCAATGGCTAAAAGTTTAATCATTTTGAAAACCCCAAAAGCACTCATTCAAAGGGCTGTCTGATGTTAGGTCACCAGAGGCACCTTTTGACAAGTCCAGAAGTACTGCAGTGCCTCGGAGGTACAAGGATACGGGGATGACCTGGTGTTCAGTTACCCATTGGCCAGTGACTATTTTAAGCCATAGAGTCAAATAAAAATGTAGGGTGAAATATTGTGTCCAGGAAAGACATTCTGCCTCTCAGTAGCTTTTTCTGCTTCACTGACAGTTTCTAATCCTGCTCATCAGACTGGTGCCGGGAACTCCTAACAGTGGCAGTGAGCTGCTCCTGGGAAACTGCTGCCTGTACATCACGCTCAGCTGACTGCTGTCCACTGAACCTCGGCGCGTGATTTCCCTGAGAGGAGCTCGAGACTATCTCTACTCTTTTATTTGTTGTAGTGTGATTTTTATATCATTTATTTGTAAAAGCTTCCAGTAATGTAAGACTTCAGAGGGAAGGGTAATGACATTTTATTGTCTGTGGACCTAAAAAAATGTTCAGAGGTGTGCAAGACTTGGTTAGGTGCCGGGTGCTTTATGACTCTTTAAAGGCACAATCAAGACAAATTTTTTTACTTCCCATCCTGAATAGGTATCAGACCTGGAAGCTGGCATGCTTGCATTTCAAAATCAAATTCCTTATCCTTTATACCTGCTCAGAAATTAGCAGATTCATCTAATCTTTATCTCCTTCTTTTGTACACCACCATAAACCGTCTGGGTTGTTTCTAAGTAGCAGTGAGATTTTTCAGTCTTTGAAGACACTGGAGAATGACAGCTGCATCTTGAAGCCTAGAGATACCTTTTATTTTAATCCTATAGTGAACATGTGTGTGGTTGGGTGTGCTGGGCATTAATAAAAGACGTTGTATACACTCATCTACATTTGGCATCAACTCTAGTACGTCAACTATCCGTCCAAAACATTCTTTGGCTATGGTTCATAGCTAAAGGTATCAGCATAAAAAAGCAAACCATAAGCTGGCTGGTATGTAAACCACAAGCATTAGGACTAAAAATTAGTCATCGGGCTGAGATGATCGCTCCCAAGACTGTAGTAAGTCAATAAATACCAAACATTCAAAAATTATATTAAGTTTCCATCTCTCCTTGGCACAACCGGGAGGGAAGGAGGGGGCTGGGAGCAAGAAGGCAGCAGTCTAAGGTAGAGTCAGGAGTGAAGCTTCTGGGTGGAGTAGGTGCCTTGCTGATGAGGACTAATGAAGGAGATGCCTTGTAAAATCCCACGGCTACAGCATCTGCATGCGTGGATTGCCATGGGGGAGTACACTAACAAGTCATGCCCATCTCAGCCCAGTGCCCCACACTGCGCACCCATGCACCCATGCACGCTGCGCACCCGGGGGGCCGCAGGAGAGCCACGGGGCTGCCAGGGCCCCAGGTGAGTGATGGAGCATGAGGACTATGTTGCCCCAGTGTGCAGGGAGCAGGGAAAGGCTGCAGTGACCCTCAGCAGAAGAAGGCAAGGTGCCATCCTCTGACACCTAGAAGACAGGCCAAAACCAGGCAATATTCAGAAATCAGGAGTTGCAGCTCCCAGAGTGTATTTGGGTTGGAAAATATATAGGTTGTGTTAAAAATTATGGCATTATCAGGGCACATTAAATAATACATTTCTGCTATTTGCCTCTGGTGTCCAAGTCCCCAGGCATGTTTCTCCCGCACTTTCAAGATCTGCCCAGCCCCTGAAAGCAAAATCTTATTTGCTTAAAAGGAAGGCTAAGAAAAACCACCCACCCCTGCAGACACATTAAGGTCTTTAATTACCCTCTCCCAAAGCTTTCCTCTCTCATGGCAAAGGTACCTCCCCCCAGAAAGAGGTAGGGCACAGTGCTGTCTCCTGAGCTTGCTTCCAGAGGAACGTGGTAGCTCTCAAACCCCAAGACAGCAAATTCCCCAGGCAGGATGGCCACAGGCTTGGGGATAAATGCCTCCACCTTGCTGGTTTTGAATAGGAAAAGATGATTATAAGCACACAGCAATGACCACAGGAAAGGTTTGGCTCTGCTTGGGGTCCAGCTGTGGAGAAGTTCTCAGGGTTATGATTACAAAGAAATGTCCAGCTACCCACTGTGTGTCTGTCCACGCAGTTCTCTGAAAGGAACATGGCAATCATTCCACCACCTCCATGTACAAGTTTTTCTTCCTCTGTGGACCTTTTGCCTGTCTCCAGTACGTCAGGGTTGCAATCCATGTTTGTCTCTGCTGCCAGACCTTGTTGTGGTTGCCATGTTCTCCCCCTGACCTGCCCCACACCCAGCTGGAGCTGGAAGGTAGGATTGCTAATGGGAAGCCCCATTTGTCATTCCTGATATCCTGTTATAGGCGGTGAGCATGGAGTCACGGACCTGCTCGGTGAGCTTGGGAACATCATCTGGGCCCAGGCCAAGGGTCTCCACTTCTGGCAGGACCTGGATGATGCTTTTCCCTGGAAGAATGAGACAAGAGGGTCAAAGACGGGGGGAGGAAATATGTGAGTGGTTCAGAAGAGCAAAAGAAGATATAGCAGGGATCAGTGCAAACCAAGGAAGGGAAATGCCCTCTTTCACACAACAACAGGGCTGTAGCAACCCAGTCATGTCCCAGATGCATAGAGCAAAAACCCAGATCGGGCTTTTCCCACCCAGAGACCAAAAAATCCTAAATACAGAAACAGGTGAATCTCTCTGATACACTAATCCCCTAAGACATCTAATGCAATGATTCATATGGAGTAAGCAGAAAGACCTAAGGGTCTTTTTGGATCAAGGCAAAGAGAATGAGATGTCTGCAACACATCATCCAAATGGGCCGTGCTCTGATCTAGGCCTCACGAATTCAGCAGAGTCTTTCCTTCTGTCCACTTTAGGATGAGAGAAATCATGCCCAAGGCTCTCTGTCTGGCCAAGATGTGTCATTCTCCTCTTGGGAAGCACCTGAGCAATGGACTGGTGCAAAGAGGAAGACTGTACTGGGGAGTTGTCATCATGCTCTTCTGCTCTTGCACCCGGTGGCCCTTGTTCTGGCCAGCAGAGACAAGACACTGCCTGAGCAGAATCCCACCTGAGGATCCGGGGAGTGTCTGTGTTGTTTTCTCACCTGCATGCCTTTACACGTGTGCTAGGAAATGAGATCCAGAAGTGTTGCTAGCAGAGCCATGCAAGGGAGGCAAAACAGAAGCGTAGAGAAGTGCTTCACGAAACAAGAGGGCATGCTCCCTGCCTGCGCACCTTACACCCAAAGCTAGGCCTGGTATCTCCAGAGCCTGCTGTGCTTCACTTGGTCCTACAGAAAAAGCTGAGTGATGATGGGGCTGTGCTGAAACTATAGGTCTGTTGGGGCATAACAGACTTCCAGCAAGCACCAGGCTTGCTCCATGCACAACAGTGTGCACACACTGGACACAGAGTTGGGCTTTCCAGAAGCTCGTCAGCACACCCAGAGCCACTATGGACATGGTGAGCTGTTCTGACCTGAGGATTAACCTGCTCAGGGTGCAGAAGTACATCTGCAGAATCAGCCCGAGCGAAACTTGCGGGTGGGAAAAGTGAGAAGGTACAGGAAAAGCTAACTATGGTTCTTTCTCCAGAAGTGACGGTCCTACCTGTTTAACAGCAATTTGGAAAGGGGCTTAGAGGTCAGCTAACCCTGAACTCCCAAGGTGAGATTATTATACATGCAAGTGCAAATAGCCTTTCCTAAAAAGCTCAGGGAGGTTGTGGAATCTCCTTCCTTGGCGTTACTTCAAACTTGGCTGGACAAGACACAGAACAAACTCATCTATCCTTAGATTTGGCACCACTTAAAGAGTTCAGCTGCTTCAGACATCCCTCCTCACTGCATTATTCTCTGATTTCCCAGAGCAGTGCTCTATCTTGGTTGCCCAACTGAGCAGGGCTGTGATGGGGGAGAGCGGGCTAGCAGAGGGCTGACGTCCCTGCTCATGCTCCTAGACCCCCAGGGGGGGGAATGCTTCCAGTACCAAAAGACTTTTGTGTGTGGACAGCAGAGATAGGATAGACCCAGCAGGTGAAAGATTAGTAGAAATAGACAATGAAGTGTTTAACATTTGCACCAACTCTCTCTAAAGGTATTTAAAGACTGGAGAGATGCGGTGCTTGAGGTCATGGTATAGATGGACTGCCAACAGTGATGGGTTAACGGTTGGACTCGATGACCTTAAGGGTCTTTTACAACCTTGACAATTCTATGATTCGATTCTATGATTCCAGGTGTCTGGCTGTGAGGTAATGACTACACCCAGGTACAAACAATGGAGGAATGAGAATTTCAGATGCAAATCCTCCTCTTAGGAAAGAGCAGGGTTGGCCTGGGGATGGGTGGGAAGTGGCAGAAGCCCATTTCAGGGTGGGCATCAGTGAAGGAAGTGGAGGAACAGATTGGATTACTTTTCTCCATTAGAATTTGAAATATTTTTTTTCTGCATTTTCCTTCTGAAGCCTGACTTGTGCCATTTTTTGCCCATAAACTGTGAGAAACCCAAGGGGAGAGGCAAAAGTGATGCCTGAAATCTCCCATTCTCTCCCCTCCCAAGAAGACAGAAACTGTCATTGTCCAGCTGCTGTTTCCACATCGCACATGGTCCTCTGCCCACCCACCTAATGGCTCCTTCCAAGGACGGAGCTCACACCAACACCCAGCCTGCTTTTTACCCCAAGTCATGCTCACCTGGTGTAAATCTCTTCTCCTTCTGGTTATAGAAGTTGTAGTAGGAAGATATCACTACAGGAATAATGGGCACCTGGAGGGGAGGCAGTCTACAGTGAATCCACATATTTCCCCACTCCTCCTCCCAGAAGAGAACTGGTGTTCTTAGGTGAGCACTACACCTTGCTGATAATTGTCCCAGTCAGCTTCCCAGTATGCACTCAGAGGCATAATTTGATCGTCTAACTGTATCACCCAATGTCCTCGCTGCTGGGTTTTGCACTTTCATCTCTAGTTAGGCCAGAAGGATTGCCAAATTAGTATGTACAATGGCCTTTTCAGCAGAAACTACCCCTGGGCAGGTCCGGGGCTCTTGTCAAGGTCCCCCCACTTTTTTCTCAAGCTGTCATGAATTTTTTTCACCTGTCCCAGAAACAGTGCCCTCTTGTGCCACCTACAAGCTCCTGCTGGACTCTTGGATGTGTGCTTGATCCAGAGGGAAGCCAGGGACCAGAAGCCACATAGCCCTGGTTGCTGGTGAACCATGGTAGGCAAACTGCACTGCAAGGGGCAGGAGGAAGGTGGCTCTCACCTGAGCTTTCACAGCCAGCTGGAAGGCCCCACGTTTGAAGGGCAACATGGAGCCACCATGATTGCGAGTTCCTTCAGGGAAGATCAAGACGCGGAACTGCAAGAGAGAGAGGACAGAGACCTCCAGGTACTGTTCTAAACCACTGCGCAGCCCTGGGAATGATCTGTCTGCTCCTGACCATGCAGACATCCACTTCCTCCACTTCAAACACTTTACGGACACGCAACATACTGAACCCACCAGAGATGCTCTTACTCTGTTCTGCTCAGTGTCCAACCCCAAGACAGAGATCCCTTTCCAGCCACTTCAAGGTTCATGTTTTCCAGTGGCTTCTCACCGAAGAGTCCGACCCACTCACATTTTCTTTGTGCAGGGAGTGTGCCACCTCTGTCAAAGTAGCGATAGACTCTTCCTTCTTCTTGCGGTCAATGAAAATGAGTCCTGAAAGCCAGCATGCTAGGCCGAAAGTCCCCATGTATAGGATTTCCTTCTTTGCAACAGGCACACAGCGACTTGGTAACATCTCCATCATCACTGGAAAGGGACAACAGGACAGAACATGTAATCTGCACTGAGGTTTCCTCCAGATTCTGAGCTACAGCCCTCTGCTCTTAGAGATGCTGTGCCTGCAGTGCTTATCCAGCCTCATGGAATCAGAAATATGTTGGGAAAGGGATTCTGGGGGTTTCTAAACCAACCACCCACTTAGAGGAAGACTATGGCTGACACTGAATGAGAGCAGCTATGACATGGCTGTGGTCAACTGACACTCTCATCCCCATTCTCTTGGAAAGGATGAACCTGATTTAGCTTGAAAATACCCACTGGGCTCTAATATCCTGGAGAACAGCCCTGGCTTGGGGCTAGCTGGTAATGGACTGTGTAGTGACTACCCCTCTGCCTGCCGTACTTTGGCTTTTGGACTGCCCTCCCTTACAGACAACCGGAACCAGGAGCAGGAGACAGGATCACCACATACCCATAATGTCAAGGGAGGTCTGGTGATTCAACACAAGGACGAAAGGTTTCTTAGTCCTGAGGTTCTCTTTGCCCTTCACCACTATCTCGAGCCCAAAGATGTATTTGAGTGGCAGCATTGACATACGCAAAAACCTGGAAAAGGGGAGCAGACACAAGCCAAAGAGATGCTGAAATTAGGTAAAGGTACCAAACACCGTTCTTCCAAACTGGCTCATCCTGGGGAATAGCCTGTTTCTCTGCAGATCCAGATTTGACCCATGACTTGGAAAAGAGCAACTGTATCTCTTCAGCTCATCATTTCATTGAGAAGACAAATACAATGAGTACGTTTTCTTCAAGCCAGATTAGATCAATGACCTAGCAACTTCAGCTACAGCAATTCTGTGGATCAGCCAAATATTAGATAATGTCCAAATTCATAGTGCACCTGTTTGTCCTCTACTTCCCTGCCCGTCTTGCTGAATCATGAATACAGGCTGCAATAAACATGCACCTAACTCTGCTATTGCCCAGGCTGTGGAAAGAGAGATGATGTTGCCTCTGGGTGACATTAGACTGCAATTTGTCTGTTCAGCTGGGCACCGGCTCAGAATAAAGTTGAGAAAGAGAAGAGCACCTGCAGAGGCTTTCTCGACACAGCTTAGAAAGTGAGGGAAGCCACGGGGAGGAAAATACAGCTCTGAAGACCAGATAGATGTTTACTAAAAAAAGTAAGTTACTTTACCTGTGCATTACATCCAGTTTGTTAGTATTACCCTGTTTGATGAATTTATTTCACCTTTTACATCCTTTCCTTCCATCATTTGTTATTCTTTCTATCAACTCAAACACCATACTGAAACCCACATACCTTCTCTGAACTACAGAGCCTGGCAACAGTCCACACCAATATACAACAACTATTTCATCCCTGCTGCAGAGCAGTTCCCAGGACCTTCCAAAACAGAGTGTGAATTTACTCTATCCATGTCCAGAGCAGAAAGAAGCCACAGACGACTTACTTCATGTTTTCCACGTTACGTCCACGAGGAATGGTGATCATAATAACCAGAATACTTAGGGTGAAGATCCACAGCTTATAGAAGGTCATCTTGCAGAAGTATCTGAATGCAGGATTCACCTGGTAAAGGACTAGAAACACGATGAGCAGAAAAGTAAACGGGTAGTGAAGGAGCAAAAGCTCCATCCTTCCAGGCCGTAGTTAACCAGAGGAGTGTTGCACAGAGCAGTAAATGAGTCACGAGCAGCCGATGTTGTAGAGCAGAGTTTAGATTCCCTTGATCAGTCACGTGTGGGTGGTGCAAAGCTGGTATGAGATTTGGGAGCGATGTTTCAGAAAGGCTGTGTTTGCTGCTGGGATCTAAAGTAGCTGTGGAAAGCCAGTTTGGCAAGGTCACTCCAGCAACTGTGCGTGTAGGAACAGGCTGGCAAGCAGGGCCAAACACGCAATAGCAAGGCTGCCTCTGTGCTGGGGGTGTGCGCGGCTCTGGGCTGGTAGAGCAACGACTGCTTGGAGAGACAGCCCTCCTTCAGAGGGGCTCCGTGCGTAGGAACCCTGGGAGCTTCTAAGAAAACCTTTAATGGGAGGGAGCAGGATGTGTCCAGGCAGCACAGACACCAGGCTGCCCCACTCTCTGTGCAAGCACCAAACTTCACCAAGAAGTGAGCTGACTGCGAGATGTCCACAAAATCAGAAATTGGTATTATGGAAGAGAGGAACAGAAAAATAGTGATCCCAGCAGCCAGCTCCTGCCCCACACATCTAGGCATTGGAAGGACCAAGGTGAGCAACTGGACATTCCTCAAGTAGAGTGGGAAAAGCAGGAAAAATGCCAGATGTCTAGACAAAAAGATAGACAAAGCAAGAGCAGTTACTACTGATGTTTTCATGGCCAGGGGCAGGCACATGTTTAGACAATGTCTGCATACCTAAGAAATGTATCAGGAAAACATAAGCATAATCTGGGAGTGCGTCAGCTGCAGTTCATCTCCTAATAACACTGTGTGAAAAGGATCTTTGCAACAAGTACAATGACTAGGCTAAAAAAAAAAAAAAAAAAAAGAGAAAGAAATTCCAGAGAACAGTAAAATGGTCAAATCTCAGTAGTATTTCATGAAGAAACTGAGGAAAGGCATGAAAATAAAGAAAGGCATTACCTGTGCTCCCTGCTGCCTTGACTTAGCCAGGGACGCATATTTTCCTGTCTTTCATGGGAAAATTGGAGAAAAGTGGCTGCAGGCCGTGCTGCTCAGCTCTCCCAAGGCTTCCCTGCAACCACAGGAGAGGCAGCCAAAGCAAAGAGCTTCATCCACAGTCCCCTCCCCATCCCTGCACCAGCACATGGAAAGACAAGGACCTCATCTGCCCACACTGGACCCAGGCACGGTGACCTCTCCGTACTGGCGCTGCAGAGAGCAGCTCCCTTTCGGAGCCGGTTCATCGAGACTAGCCATGGCTGCTTTGTGCTTATCCAAGGTCTGATCCAGCAAACAGTTACCTTTCTAATGTCTATTAACCTTCTTAATATCTCATCAGTATCAATTATAGCCTTTCACAATTGGGCGGAGGTTGATTTGATGCACAACTGGTTCATCCTGACCTACCAGGAGAGAGGTTCCTAAAATGGAATGATAGTGAGAGGTACTTTGAATGGCTGTCCAGCAGCTTTCAAGCCAAGCCTACTGTTGTCAGGCTCCTAACACAAGAGGAACATCATACACAACTCTGCACATGAAAGCTCACCCAGAAAGTCTAGGGACAGGGAAGTGTGCAAATAAGAACTCATCACAAACCACTGAAAAACTTTAAGTCACTGACAGCAATTTTCAAATACTTTCATCAAGGCTGTAAGGAAATTATGCTCCTGCAGTATACAGTGCACTGCCGAACAGGTATTAAGCTGTAGCAAGTTGATGACTTACCCGAAGGAACACAACAACCCTAAACTACAGCTGGTCTACAAGAACACACGATCCTGAACCTGAGGAAAAGAGAGAAAAATGTCTCCAGCACCATGTGGTGTCCACATGGTGAAAACGAAGCAGAACCAGAGGGCCCACATAAACAGGTTTACAAGTGTGAGGCGCCCTCAGACCCCCAGCATGGTCAGCTGTGAGAGGAGTGGTTCTCCATGGCATCACCAAACTGAGGAATCAGCTGGGCATCACCAAGCTGTTCCATGCAGACAGGTAACTCCGCACACTCAGAGCACTGAGGACAGACACGTTCTCAAGAAGACATCAGATACGCAAGAGTTTGAAGCTAGACCAATGGTTATTTGGGGCTTTCAACAGCTGGTAAGTATCTCTGATGAGTATGGGAAAAGGGAAGGACTTAAAGCGATAATAAAAATTATGCCATTCCCAGCTCACCACAGAGAGATAGTCAGCTCAGATCTAACAAAACATTCAGGCTCCAAACCCACAGATACTAACCCTCAGGTATAATTTTCTTCTTTTGCAAGGATCCCTAGCACCTAGATCTATCTTGCTTTCATTTCAAAAGCAGTCAGGTCTTGCCTAACCTGCAAGGTGTTTTCAGAAACTACAGCTGTAATGAAGCTCCCAGACTAAATATACCCATGCTCAGCTGACTCCCTTTTGCCCCTGGGTCCTTGCACCCTTTTCAGAGCCTGACTCAAATTAAGTGAATCTTAGATAGGGAGAGGAGGGCCTTGATGATATCATGAGTTTTCATCATGCAGTTCTATTGACTCTCCTACTCACCAACTCTGCTAAGGCACACATTGGCCAGAAGAGAGAGGTGGAGGCAGGGAAGGTGATCTAATCTGGTGGGGAAAGGCTAAGAAAATTGTCTTGTTCACAGTTAACAAATGAAGGAAACAGACTGTCATTACAGCAACGCTGGAGAGAGCAAAGAGTTGCTTAAATTAAAGATCACAATTTGCTTCTAAATGTGAAAGCAATGATTTAAATAAGAGGACTGGATTCTGAAATGGAAGCGATTCCCACTGGAAACTGCTGGCACAAACAGACTGGAACAAGCTATCAAAGGGCAAAGTGTTGGGACTGCTCAGAGCCAAGGATCACGTCAGCCACCCAGTCTTCAAAAGGAGAACGGTACTAAAGGGAACTCATCTAGTGCATGCACTTTCTACTCAGTTAAATAGAGGCATTAACATTGATATTAAAACTTCAGAGAGATTCCAGGGTAAATATATTAGAGGCCATCAAGACTGAGGAAACTGTATTTATCATGCTCTGGTTGCAGTTCCATGATGAATCCATGCATCACTCAGTTTTACAAGGCACAGATTAGCTTTGGATACCTACTTAGGAGCAAAGACAGAGCTGGAAATTTTCATCATGACAAGAGAAGACGGCTTTCTACAAGAAAATGTGTCCTCTCATGAAGATTTCCATGGCATCCAGACATCCCTGACAGAAACATAATGTAACAGGCTATAATAGCTTGTGCTACAGGACGTGCACCCATGGGGGTAGTGCACAGTACAGCCAGGTGAACTGCGGGCTGGAAAAGAAATCAGTTTATCACTGTAACACATAGAAAAAATGAGGTGGGAGGGGACCCCTGGAGGTCTGCAGCCCAACCAGCTACTGAGAGTAGGATTAACTCCAAAACTAGATCAGCTTGCTCAGGGCCTTGTCTAGGCAAGTTTGGAGAATATCCAGGGATGGAGATCCCACTAGCTATCTGGTCGCTGTGTCCGCATTGCACCACAATCATGGGGAATAATGCTTTTATTTGTCTAATGGGAATTTCCCTTGCTGCGACCTGTGTCTATTACCGCTCACCCTTTCACTGCGTGCCTCTGAGAAGTGTCTGGCTTCATAGCTACTCACTAGGAAGTTGAAGACTGAAAAAAATCACCCCATCTCCTCTCCTCTTCTCCAAACTGGGCAAATCCAATTTCCTCAGACTTTCTTTGTACATCACGTGCTCCAGCCCACTGACCACCTTGGTAGTTCTCCACTCAAGTGAAGTATAGTCATCACCGAGAGAAAGACCTGAGCAAGGTGGACTCAAGATGGACATCCATTCCCAGAGCTGAAACAAGTGAGAAGACTGCAGGCGGGAAAGAAAGTGAATGAGAGGCCCTGACAGAGCCGGGAGGGAGAGCTGCAATTCTGACATCAGCAGCAGAGGCTGAGCAGGGCAGACGATCCCGTCCCAGCTCCTGCAGGCTGTTCCCCATCTCAGCGGCCGCACCAGCCAGGGAAGGCATGCTCCAGGCAGTCCCATTGCAACAGCCCCCATCCTGCCGCACATGCATTCCATGGGTTTGATTAGGCAATCAAGCTGATAAACTAGATTAAATTTTCTAAATTACAGCCTTTTCAGCTAAAATTGGACAAATAGGTCCTCTGCACTTAGTGTACACAGAAAGAGCATGGGTGATGTTGAGCCAGTCATTTCCTCCCCCTTAAATTAATTGCTGAAGTCAAAAGCTGATGAAAGAGACCTCTGTCCCCAAGGGGCTGAACAGATGCTGGAGGTGCACGCGTTAGAGTTAGACAACTAATACTAGAAAACTAGAGCTAGAGAGACCGAGACACACATCCTCCATGTAGTCAGGCATCTCACACCCTCAAA
Organism: Podiceps cristatus; assembly: GCA_000699545.1. Taxonomy (NCBI): domain Eukaryota; kingdom Metazoa; phylum Chordata; class Aves; order Podicipediformes; family Podicipedidae; genus Podiceps; species Podiceps cristatus. The sequence continues at coordinate 16,736 of JMFS01034298.1, forward strand.
TGTATTGACTCCCTTGAAGGAACCAGGAATTTACCCAAGAAACAGTGGGATTCAACCCACTCCTAGGGCAAGCGTGCATGCTTTCTGCCATCAAAACATGTCCAGGCTTATGTTTATCAACTTACACGCCCAGGGCGTTACGCAGCCCCAGCATTGCCCCTCCACTCAGCCCAAGTGCCAGCAAAAGTCAGTATTATGCCTCTTCTTTTTCTCTGAGGATCTCACAGGGACTCTTCCCATTTTGGGGGTGATAAGGAGGAGGTGATTGTCAAGTGTTTGTTGGAACTAAATCCTGCACCAGTCCGTGTCTCTGAGGAATATTTCATAGTGCCACCCGACGCAGGAGTATGGGTCAGACTTCAGCAAGGAAAACCTTCTTTCAGTAAAAATGCACAGGTGCTTGAATCTGCTTTGTCCCATATCCCCATACAAAACCTACCACCATCCTCCACTCACCTGTGGTTATTGCACCTTTTTCAAAGTGCAAGGAACATTTTGGCCTCAGCTCAAAGCTACAATTTATTGATTGATAGCAGTAACACAGTGAACTACAGAGAATGGGAGAAAGATGTTTTGATCTCTTTCAAGAAAAGATATTGAGGGGACAAAGTTGGAGTAAGACTAGACTAGCTCTTACTTTCTTGTATGTTAAGACTGTTCTTATCTTTGCCACGACACATCCCATCAGCTCCACAGCCCAAGCATAAATCACTCTGGCTCATGCCAGGCAGCAGGAATACTAGATGGTGCCTTGGGCATCCTGGCCTAAGGGCAAAAATATGAGAAAAGAGATTTCTTCCATGTGGACATTTTTTTTCATTCCATATTCAAGCAAAACCTGAAATGGGGCATTTTAAACAAGTCTATTTGGGGTGCATGACAGCTATTGCTGCTTCATTCAAAGGCACCATGAAAATAGTAGATTTTCTCTGGAAACTGAAGTACATACTTTTTGTTTTGTTTTGTTTGTTTAAAAAAAAAGAAAAAAAATGGAGAGCAAGAATAAGCAGCTGTTCCAATGCCCCAGTTTCTTTCTATGTAGGTTGGAAACTTTGAAAGGAGGGTCCAAACCATGTTTTTGACAGTAAAGCTTACTGAAACACAGTGTATGCGAAATTGCCTAAACCAACTGTTGGATTGATTGGGAATCGGTCTCTGGATATCTCATTTTGCTTTGCTTTGTGATTTCAAGTGGTTTGCACAGGTCTGGGACATGTTTTTATGAAGTTCTTTTACCAGTGGATTCCATCTCACTGAAAAGGCTTCATACAAAGTAAATTGAGCAAATGACAGCGACCATGCCCAAACATTTCAAGCAGTAAAAGCATACTCACGGTAAAATCTATGTAATGGTGTCCCTGCTCACTGCAGGGGGGTTGGACTGGATGACCGCTAGTGGTCCCTTCCAACCCAAAACATTCTATGATTCTATGAAAATAAAAATTTAAAAAAATCCATCTCAGCAGTTTCCCAAGTCCAGACTTCTGTGGAATTCCCAATGTTCAGCATTAAAAGTCACCAGATGCTTCTTCTACAGGACATAAAAACCGAAGAGTTATCAAAAGAGAAAAGGACATGCCATAGCTCCCTGTTACCTTGGGTGATTTATTTCCACGGGTCAAGCTGGAAAAGAGGGATCCCTAACTCTGGTATTAGCCTGATTGCTCTAAAGACCTCCGGGATCCTTCCTTGACTACCAGATCCTAAGGGTCTCACTTTTTCTGGCACCGTGAAGGTGGCATTATGGTTGTACCCTGCCACACTTTCAAGCTGATGATCCCATAGCTCTGTGGAGAATATAATGAACCATCCTCATGGAAAGTGGGAGCTGATTGCAGGTGGAGTTGTCTGATCTCTTAATGATCGCTGTTAGCTGCAGAGGTTTGCTCCTTCTCACAGCCTGGATACCGTCATGAGAGCAGGCAGGGCCTGACTGTCAGAGCAAGGGAAAGATGATGTTTTGTTAGAAAAAGACATGGCCCTAAGGCACGGACGCAGCCTACCTTTCCCAGGGGAGAGCCATTCTTTCTTACATCTACTGGCCAAGGATTTCAGAGAGTGTTTTGGAAGAAAAGCATTAAACCTCAAGGATTATACAAATCCTGATGGCAGCTGAAGGAAATACTGTAAATATAGGCAAAAACTTCCCTAGGAGAAATCAAACACCACAATCTCTTCCATAAAGTGGGAATCTCCATTCAAGTACAGAGCTGCCTTTGGCCTGACCAGGACGTGCTGACAGCCTGCTCAGAGCTGAGCAAAAGACAGACCAGCCACCTAGACAGAAAGACCAGCCTCCCTGATCTGGGCATCACTTCCCATGCAGAAAAGCATAGGCATCAACAGCGAAGAGCTAACCTGAAAATTCTGTTAATCAGAAAAATCCCGGAGCAGCGCGCTTAGCTTGGTTTTGCAATGCTGATGCCAGAAAATCTGCGCGCTGGAGGAACTACTCACAGCGGACCTGATGAAACGGAGTATGTGCTGGGTATGCACCAGGCACATATGTGATAGGCAGCTCCGATTTAGAGCCTTGGGGTCTGGGCAGGAACAGTCTGCTGTTTGAAGCTTGTACCTTGCTCTGTAACTCCCTCTGTCCTTTTCATTTTCCAGGCTCTGAGGTCCAGCTTTGGGATCTGGCTGCAGCTCATGAAGCTATTAGGGTGTCTGCTAGCCTGGAAGATATGCCTTGGTACTTCAGAATGTGGGTTTTGTCGCATATTATTCACGAGAAAGAGATTTTGGCAAGTGAAGAGCGCTGCTGAGGAGTGAAAACCCCTCTGTTGTCCCACCAAAACCTGCAGGAGAAGACACAACAGATTTTTGCCTTCTGGCTTCTTCCAGATTTAACTTGCTTTTGTGCCATGGAGATATAATAAAGATGCAATCAAATGAAAGCCTTGCCCTGTGTGCCCTCAAACAGAAAAGTCTGCACATGCTGAACACAAGCTGTGGTTTCATCCACATGACTGCCATGCAGGAACCAGCCCTATAATTACGCTCTTTAAAAAGAATGGGGTCTAGTTCCCTGCCATAGAATAGGATTTCTAGATGTGCAGTAGACTGTTTGCCTTTAAGGTCCTCATACTGGGTTTTGAGCTCATAGTAAGTCTTTCTAGGCAGAAAAGTTTCCCAGAAATGCTGGTTATGATCCCATTTTCAGGCACTATTGCTAGCAAGTACAGGGACCTTGCTTCAGAAATGCAGCTTAAAATGGGACATATAAATCACTTCTGCACCTGATGCCTCTGAGCAACTTCAGGAGGAGGACTTCAGGTATGTTGAAAGCACAAGACTGCTGAAATGATTTTGGCTGGTAGGCAAACCCCAACCCACCCATATCCTGGTGCAAGCGAAGCCCAAACACTGCTACATGCCAGACCACAGGCTTCCAACTCAGAACTGGCGTGGAAAGGAGAAGCGGTGAAAAATTGTCTCTTAGACTCCTGAGAAGTGCATAAGACACTGCGATGGTGCAAAGCTGTGTATTGCAAACTCAGGAGATGGGAAGGTGGACAGAGGTTTGACTTTCGCAGGGCACAGCAGCCCAGAAGGAGCAGTCCCACAGAGAGGGGATGGGTGCTGCCAGTGACAGGGAGGCAGCTTGGGCTGAGCGGGGATATAACCAAGAGAGAACACTTAATTGCTTTTACTCCCTGCAAAGCCTGAAAGTGTGTTAGTCCTTCGGCAACATCCCTTGGTCTGCAGGCAAATTTTCATAACTCCCCAAAGCATGAGCCACCACATCAACAGACGCTGAACATCTACTGCCAGTGCAAGCCATTTAGGCTGATTAACCCTGACAGTGTTTTTTTTTAATTGGTGAAGTCAAATCCATCTAACTCCTGTTTTTCCTGCCTTTAGAGCTGTACCTGTGTTTCCTCTGTTAAGGTATTTATATGGTTCTCTTTGCTGGAGTGGCCTGATGTTTGAACACACAGTATCATGGGCTTCCTTGAAACCACTTACCTGAGGGAGGAAAAGAGCTCAAACATTCCCACTGGGTGTGAACCATCAGCACGGAGAAGGGCAATCCAGTTGGCACAAGTAGTGATTGGCAGTGAATGGGCTGAGAGTGAAAACACTTGCCCGGGATTAGACTAGGATCTTAGCCTAGGATCTCAACCATCCTCTAGTCAGGGAATAAGAACATCACCAGAAAGGGAAAGAAACATTCAGAGGAATAATGAAAAAATAAAGCAACAGGCAACTGGAACAGTTTCCAAATCTGCATAAACTCCAGGCTCCCTCTGACCTTTGGGGTTTGAATGCTCAGCTCTTACCTGTCCCCATTATGAATGTTCCTGAACTGGGTGCCAATGAGACAAGCCATGAGAGGCCCAGCTCTGCCTCCATTCACAGAGTGCAAGTGCTCCAATCCAAACATCAATATTCCTTGGTGTCCCATACAGCCGTTATGAACTTCTTCGCCAGACCATGATTCCTCAACACTCAAGCAAGTGTCTTCAGTCCAGAAGGCTGTGAGAGCCCACAGAATCATCTCCAGAAGTTATAACCTGCAAGTAGTCAGTATCAGAACAGGCAGATCAGTAATGTGTTTCCTTCTCCCAGAAAGATTTTTTCCTCTCTTTCCCAAAGCCGGGGCACAGGTAGGGTCCCAATATGTTTAAAATATTTTTTCTAAATTTCTGTTAATGCTATTGACTTTCCACTCCTCCAGAGCCAGTTCACCCTGCCTGGGTTTTCAATGCTGTTTGTGGAAGGGCCATGTCTTTGCAAGTGGTCTCTGCTAGTGGGAGTTGCTCCACCACCTTCCCGCACCGTTTGGCTGTTCCATTCAGCGGCCACGCAGGTGCCTGCGCACAGGCTCCAGAGCCATGGCCTGTCTGAAACAACCTCCTGGTGATGTGACCGAGGAACTATGAAGGACCCCCACCCTGCTGAAGCTGCAGCAGAGAGACAGAGGAGAGACCCCAGGGAATTTCAAATAGCAAAGGAGACCTATGTTCAGGCACCTGAACCTGCGTGTGCTGTGTCTGCTCCTAACCCTGTGCTTGGGATGCTCCGATGAAGGGGCTGGGCATGCCCAACAGCTGCCTCACCTTCACTGTGACCCAGGAACCCTGGGGGGGCTCAGGGAACCTCAGAGAGGTTTTCACAAAACTCGTTGACTTTGCCTTCATTGAAAGTGGATCTGGACAAGGTGTTGATGCTACCTCTTTCTGTACAGCAGGATGGTGGCCAAGTGCTTCCCCACAGCTGGTCTCACTCGTGTCTGTCTGGGCCCAAGGACAAGCCATCCCTCACTGCAAAGAGCGCTCTACATCGCCCAAGTTACTTCAGGTGGGAGAGGGCCACCGGACTTTGCCAGCTGGACTAATTTGTACTGCAAACAGCTGAAAATCCACTGGACCACAACTGGTGTATTAATTCTGCATCTTGGTGGACAAGGCACGTACCCAGCAAAGGGCAATTTGTCACTCAGTGTTTTAACAAATACCGCTTAAGTAGAAGAAAAGTCTATGGAGCACTAACGCATCCCCCTACCTGCCCACTCGGTGAACTGTTAGGTGCGGAGATGAGGAGATGCTGCAGCACACACCTCTGATGTGAGCAGGATGTCTAAAAGCTGGGGACAATTCAAGAAAAAGATGTGGCATATAGCGACTGGATGACACCGTTATCAAACAGCTCAAGGAGACTGAGAATTTTCTTTATCAGAAAAAGAATTAGGAAGCTTTTTGATTTCGCTATACCATCATCACCTTCACAGGTTGTGTAACATCAGGGAGTACGGTAGCACTTGGGGGTAGGCTGAGACTCAAAGGCTAGCAGCTAAACACAAGTTCATGTTAGAAATACATGTCAGTTCCACTGCAGCAGATCAGCAAACTATACATTCAGGATCTACGGTCTGGATCAGATTCTGCACAACAGCGTTCCTAGATAAAGCATGGGAAAATCGCAACCTTCCTTTGCGGCGAAGGCAGAGCAATCTTGTGACCTCACCATGCACCTGGATGCATCGCAAAGCCTGTCTGGGCTCAAAACCTGTGAATTCAGCACAGTTTTCATCACGGTTTCAAAGTGAGCCCTATTGCATCTCCCAGGACGTTACTGACACAGCAGCTCCAGGCACTTACATCAGCCTAATAACACTGTTAGGCAACGACACACCTATGAGCCTGCTATAAAGTCCTATCAACAATCTATTTCTCAAGACCATCTTGCAATGCCATTACACTGGTTTTGCATCTTGGAGAGCCCTGAGAGTGGTTCTGACAGGCTTTTTTATTTTATTTTTTTTTTCTTTCCCCCTGGGAAACAGTCTTTACAGAAAAATGATGATGAGATTTTCCTTACATATTGCGATCTGCTCCTCCGGTCACACGTGGCTGGGCTGGACCACTACAAACGCTTGGAGAGAAGCCATGGGGGAATTCTGGCCCTAATTCTATTCCTGTAAACTTGTTGCTGGCCTACTCTCTCAATTTTACTATTTTAACAACAATCAAAATGAGCCAGTTACTGAACGCTTGACTCTGGTCTATGCAATGTCCTGTGCTCTTCTGGCCACATGCCTCCACGCGTCTCCTCCAGCTCCAGCCAGGCTCTGACTTCATTGCTCAACCTCCGATCCACTTACCTCTGGTTGTACAGAAATGATGAAAAGGTTTGGGAAAGAGCAATTTCAGCCATGCATAGGCAGGAGATATTTCTCAATGTTCAGTCACAAGAGTGCCTGATTTCCACTTGTTTTCCTTTGGGAGCTCTGCTCCCACAGCCAGCTTACCTGGGAGCCTCTGATCTTTGCAGTGCTGTATGTTAAGCACAGCCAAAGCAAACCCAATCCTTTTAACCTGCTCAAACATCTGATCCCGGAGCTCATCCACAACTATTCGCTGCTGTGTCATCACCTTGGCCTGGTTAGCCATCGGGCTCTGGAGAAAGGGGTCGGTACCACCTGCAGCGGTTACACAGGGACTTATGAGCAGTGCAGGGTGGCAAGAGTGTGTACAAGGGGGTCAGGAGAGCTGAACTCAGCTTGTATTTAATTATAAGCTTCTACTGCAAGAGAATCATTTTTTCTGCACTTAAAGAATTAAAAAGAAAATATGTTGAATAATGTTCTTAGAGTCTACAGCAATTAAGCAATCAGACTGCATGCTTCATAATAAGATGGGCTGCATTTGACAGAGAACAGCTGTGTTAGGCAAAACTCTGGCTGGTAGAAAAGGTCATTTAATGCACTTAATGCAAACTAGTTTTAAGTTTGGATGAAGCAGGTGCTCCTCCAGAGAGGGCAGAAAAGGCTGAATGAAATAAACTTATACTGCAGAGGTGCAAGAAAGGCTTTACCTTCTTTAATGATTCCCCAAACAGCAAAGGCGGCATTTCTGAGTTGAAGCTTGGGACCTACGGGCTTGTAATTTTGACTTAAGCAGTCAACAGCTGGGGGAACTGAGGCACGAGCGAAACAAAAAGCCAGGGTGAAGACACTGGACATACAAGGATCCACAGACTCATTGTGCCCCGGTAGCGAGAAATCAGTCTCTGGAAACTGGTTCCCAACAGAAGAGGCAGGTATTTCCTGTAGGCTATAATCTAGAGGGAAACAACTGTGAATCACTAATTGCTTGGCCACCCCTTTCTTTGGAAGCAAAGTTATTGTTTGTGTCTCAGACTACAGGAGCTGTCTGGGACTTCTTTGATGGGATTTGTGTAGGAGATTTGCTAGCACAGACGTGGAGCAGAGAGACTCCCTAGGGCCAACCTTTCTTTCACCGCACCAGACCTTCACCCAGCTGCTCTGGCAGTCTGGCGAGGATCCTTTCTGGCACTGTCGACAGACATTTTTGTTTCTTCAGCTCTGTCGCCTTGGTTCAAAGATGAAACCATGGATCTAAGCATGATGATGGAGACAATGCTTTTAGTACAATGTTTGAGCCTCTTCCCATTGGTTTACCCAACATGTTTATTCAATCATACCATAATATTTAATATTTAAATTGACAGTTTTAAAAACTGAAACCCTTTGATATTCCTGCTTTTTTGTTGGTTTGTTTGTTGAGCCAACTCAGAAGACAGGTTTCCAATTAGGTATGACTAAGCGCTGCCTTTGGTAACCCCGTGTCTTCTCCTCTCATAGGAGCTGGTCTTTTCTGCTGGCTGTGAAACCTCATCTGGCTTTGAAGCTGGTCTTGCTCTAAACTGGAGGCTGGACCTTGAGAGGTCACTTCCAAGCACAGAAATATTTCTGTCACCCTAGGATCTCATTCAGGGTGAAATCTGTGGTGCAGCACAGTCCCAATGGGCTCTTTTCCCCAAAGCGGTAAAGACAGAGGAATGCCATGGCTGGTTGCACCCACCAGGACATGGGGCTTCTTGATAGGAGGAGACACACAACCCAGAGGAATTATAATCCAAATCTCCAGGATGAGTTTTATCCTGTACCATTAAAAGACCTTTTCCTCTGACTTTTCTGTCCCCATGTTTCTCAAACAAAAATGTACAGTTAAAAACTCATCGTGCAATCTGGAAATTTAACAGTAGAAGGACACCAAAGATTCAGGAGACACCTCTGTGCTTGTTATTTCAGGTATCTCTGTGTGATTTTGCTTTGGATAAAAAGAGGTGGTGGAAAGAATTTGGTGATTTGCACCCTAAAATACTGCACCCTTTGGATACCCCACGCTAACAAAGCCCATCATGTTAATTCTGTGAGACTGAAAGACAAGGCGGCAGAGCCAAGGATTATAACATGGTGGCTGGCACCTGGATCATGGTACCCAGGATCTTTCATGCCTCCTGGTAGAACTTCTCTCCATTCCAGTGGGGATTTAGTCTCTCCAGCCCTCTAGCCAGGCAGTTGTGCTCCTGCACAAACAGCACGTGCACGCACACCAGCTCCAGCATCTCGTGTGCGCGAGAATCACCTAGGAGCATCACAAGTGAGCAGACTTCTACTGCCAGTGACCCGCGTGTGCTTGGCTGCTTTCCTCTAGAAGGATGCGACTGTCACATTGGGAAGTATGCACAGAGAAATGTTTACATGTCTCGATACCTGCATGGTGAAGAAGATGGATAAGAAACACACAGGAGGAGAAGGAAGCTGGGGTCTAGGCCCCGAGGGTTGGAGAGCACCAGTAAAAAGACAAATTTCTGCTGAGGCAGCAAAACCCAAGATGCCACCATGGTTGTGCTCAGCATCAGAGATGGGGAAGTTTGTTTTTTTTTCAAATAAGGGCTAGAAATATTAACTTAAGAAGCTAAATACAAGTAGGTATTATCCAGGCTCCCATATCAGAGAGACAGTCTCACAGCTCAGGAGAGAAATGAAAATGGGCAGAGGAAAGTGAGGATGGCCAAGAGAGCTCTGTAAGTCCCAAGGCATCCTTCAAACCAGCTGAAACTATGGCCAAAGCAAGATGACAGTCATAATTGAGCTCTCTGGTGAGTAAAAGTAACAGCAGAATGAGTCACAACTTGGAGGAATAAATTACAAATGGCATAACAATGAAATATTAAATCCTTCTTCAAACATCTAGGGCAGGAAACCCAAGAGCAAGCAGGTGATGAGAGTATAAAGAGACACACAGAGAAAAGTAAATATGTTGTATTTAGTCCTCTAGTCCCATAGTAAACAGAGGGATTTGCTCTTGCATTCAGGACAGAGCCCTTTTCATTTACTGTCAAAGGCTGTCTGTAGGAGACTGCGGAAGAAGAAACAAAAGCAGCACTATGAGGTTTCCTCGAGCAGATGGCATCCGCCCAGGCCTTTCAAAGATGCTGCAGTAGGACATCACTGAACCTTGTCAGGCAACCACACATGTAAAATTTCCCCAGTTCTCAGGGACCGGAAAAGTCACAAATAAGACACTGAATATTCAAAGGAGCTTCCGAGCCAGCCTGAACTCTTCACTATAAATTCATTGATGGCTGTGTACACAGTATGGAACAGCAACTGCTCCGGCAGCCCCTGGGCCACAGAGGCCTGGAGGCTGGGAGCCCACCCTGGGAAACATCCAACATGCTGGCCCATTCTGCTCCTTAGTGGTCACCTGCATTTGGCCACAGGTCCTGTGCAACCCTCAGGGAGCAGAGAGCTGGAGAAGCCGCAGAAGACATGGAGTAATGCAAGGGACAGGTGGACAGGTATGAGAGACCAAAGGAAACATAAACCACTTTGAGATGCTGAAGGTTGACACCGAGCAGAGCTCCCACTGGTCCCACTGCCAGGTCCTGATGGTGTCCAAGGACCATGGGGATGTTGTCCAGTGGAGCTTGGGACAGATGTGTAGGGACCAAGGGAACAGAAATCTGATGTGCCCCCAAGCTTTCTCCTGCAGTGCTATGAGAAGCCCAGTGTGTCCAGAGCCAGCAGGAGTTAGCCAGGAGGTCCTGGTGCCGAAAGAAAAGGACCAGGGAGAGAGACACTAATTCATATGGTGTATCAGGAACATCCTTCTCTGGGGTCCCACCGGCTTGTGGCAACATCCTGGCCCTCACCCTCAGAGGCCAGGGGGAAGTGAGCAATGCTCAGGGCTCCGGGAGGTCAGTTATTCTGTCTCGGTGCGTTGGGGACAGAAGTCAGCAAATGGCAGCAGATGGGAAGGATTGTGGTGGCTGTACAGTGTTTTGGCTGGAGGGGAGGCACAGCTTCAGGAGGCTTTGAAATCCAAGTATTTGCTTTGAAATCCAAGCCCCGGCTCGGACACGC
>JMFS01034305.1:0-33344 GCA_000699545.1 Podiceps cristatus
TTCCAACCCAAAACATTCTATGCTTCTATGAGTCTAACTGGTTTAAAATTATGAGAGGATTTTGACTAGATGATTCTCCTGTAAGACACTTGTGAGGCCAGATAAGTGGTGGTTGTTGGAGTTAGATTCATATAGTAGTGTGTTTTAGTCCCATTACAGCCAAATTCACCCTAACATTAGATACTTGTATCACTATTTCCTCTTTATATTAGTACATCTCTTGCTTTCAAGATCTCATTGACATGACACTTGTTTGGTTTTGTTTTGGGTTTTTTGGTTTCTTTTATTAAACTTCAATAATAAGAACAACCTGACACTGGCTTTCACGCTGGTCAAGTTTTACCTAACAAGTTCTAATAGAAGTGTGAGGACGGGAAACAGAGCTTGTGTCTACGTACAAACATCACCAGGTTGGACGGGGCTCTGAGCAACCTGATCTAGGCAATGGTGTCCCTGCTCACTGCAGGGGGGTTGGACTAGATGGGCTCAGGGGGTCCCTTCCAACCCAAAACATTCTATGATTCTTTGCAGTTAACACCAGAAATCAACTGCATGGTAGTTCTGTACACTTTAAACAGTGAAAAAAGATGTGACTTCACATTGTAATGCAAAGATATCCACTGTGGTCCATGGCACATTTTGGGACATGAGGAAGACATTTAGGAGCCTAGTGAGTGCATGTGATAAATCATGTAAATATTTTGATTTTTCTGAGTGTAAATCAATCAACTCAAGTTTCTGAACATGAACTGCAACATTCAGCTACTTTAAACAGCAGTCAAGACTGATAACTAAGGGCTCAGCATTCAAAGCACTGGCCAATTGGATCCACATCTCTTATTTTTGGAGTTAATACGGATTTATTTCACCAAGACTATTCCAAGAATCACTGAAGGAATTTCAGACTTCTGGGAATAAAGCTTCATAACTGAATTTTTCAGTGTTAAGCTATCATAAGTGAATTGTGTATATAGCTATGAATTAACTGCAGCAAGTGCAATAATCTACTGATATCAAGTATACTGTCCCCCAGACTTGGTACAAATTACTTTTGGACTCCTTTACTAAGACAGGGAGGAGGGGAGCAACATCAAAGGACACTACAATCATTAAGCTCTGTAGAGTTACCAGCTCCTCTGTATTTTTCTGCCCATTTGGCTTAACTCTACCAAACTTACTCAGACTATACTCAAATTCCTGCAGTTAAAAGCAAAATCCTTACTATTGTTGAAGAGTTTTACTATGACATAAAACCACTTCTCTCCTGTGACAGTCCTCATCATCAAGCTATAAATGATGATTCTAAGGAGAATTTTAGCTTTTTATTCCCATTCTTGTAGTTCTCAGAAACTGAGAACAAAGCACGCACTCCACGTACCTTGGATAAGTAGCCTGGAAGTGTTAAAGAGACTGAAGGATGATCCTGTGTTACAACACACCCTAATTCCAACTAAATTGTGAGGTATATATTTTTCCAACTGTTTACAGCCATTTTTATCTACTTTCACCTTTCAGATGAAAGAATATGTTCTCCCTTCCCCAGAAGGACTAAGCTCAGAAAATACATTTCTGACAATGCACCATATTTCCATTCCAACTCTCTGAAAGCTATGTACAACCTCTGAAGTCACTGTATCAGGGCCAAAGAAAATGACCACTACTATAATTTTATTTACCTGAAAAAAAACCTCAGTTTCTTAGTATGGGAAGTGATGAGCACTGCTAATAACACTGCAAAGTAACCATGAACCGTCCCCAGTAGACACAGAAATATTTTTTGCCATACCTTGTAGTTGACTGTTTTTCACCTGCTTATATTTTTATCTGCAGCATCTATTTCAGTGTAACTGATATTTGGAAGAAAAAGGAGCCTCCATCAGTGCTTGCACAGATATTTGATAAATACAGATTAGTCTTGGTAGTGGTGTAACTAGGAGCACAGAAAACAAAAGGAGAAAATTTTACTCAGTAAATATCTAGCACAGCAATTTTATAACAGGGTCCAAGCTCTAGCTTATTGTGTATCCAAACAAGATAAACAGTAGAAATGAAAGAAGAGCTTGCTGAAACATGAGACATTGAAACCAGTGACAGTTTCTAACACTTCTGCAAATAAATTCTCAACACCAGCATTCTGGCAATGCTGTAGTCAACGGGTCCATGCAAGAGAGAACATTTCAGTATTTGCAAAACTAACTGAAGTGATGACTGTTGTATAGTTTGCAGGGACATAAGGAAAAACTACAAGTAACTCTTCAAAAATCCACATTATTTGTGCAGTGCTCTGACTCAGCACCAGAGCTTGTATACTTCCTATCTTACATTAATAGCTAAAGAAGAGCTAATGAAATTAAAGTAGAATTAATTTAAGAGATTTAATATTTTACCTACCCTAATATGTAACCCCCTCAACCACACAGCAGAAGACAGTTTCCTATGATTTAAGCCTACTGTCTCTATCTTGTATATATATATATACCGGTCCAAACTAAGTGACAGAAATAGCAGCAAAGGGCATTACAATAGATGATACTTCATTACTCCTATGAGGATAAATGACTTTCACTGCTGATTTTCCACACATTATGTGGGGTTTACTCTCCACCTTCTACCACTGCTAAAGCATTTTGCCTCTTCCCCATCTCCCCTTCATTTTTTGCAGGGGGGGGGGAAGCAGACTTCCCACTAAGTACATTTTAACACCTTGAGATATGAACAGACTTGCTGTGTATTCAGTGTACTTAAATGCTAATGGAGTTTAAAAAGGTGTGGGTTTTAAAAAAAAATCTCATGGTAAGATCAAGGCAAAAGCCAAATCTCAGGTAAAAAACAACTACTGGAGCCAGTATGATGACTTCAATTATCCAACTACTGTCTGTGACATCATCTGTCTAGATTTTATTATGCTTGACACTTAGAGAAAAGCATGCACTTCTGTATTTTAAACAAAGATTCTTGAGTATTTTAAATCAACCTATCAAACCTAAGGTACAAAGTTCATAGCTCTTTCTTTCCATAGCTGAAAGATAACCTTTGTAGGTGCAGAAGTATTACTGAAGCATCAAGAACTTTCAGTACAGCAACTTGCAAAATAAAACATAAAGTTCCATTTCATTTGGTGGCTACAGAAATTCAAAAACATTATTCCATATGGAGAACCTCATACCTCCCTCTACCATTACTAGTTTAATCAGAAACTAAAAATTCCTGGGAACTGAGTAAGTCAACACCCAGCATGGTGGAGGTTCCAGTTAAGGGACTATACACTCAACCAGAGCTGGTAAATCTGCCCAGTCAGCCATTAGATATACATAGATGAAAAAATAAAAGCAGATGCTCTAATAGGTGTATTACATCTTTCTCTCACTATTGTCACTGGATAAATCTATCCATGCTGATGAGAAACTATCATTCCTGTAAATTATCACCTCCCCTGAAAGCAGAAGCCAACTTGTTTCATCTTGCAGTTGAACTGACTAAGCTTGCTTCTGCTCAATTAGAGTCAGTTACAGGAGTGGTAAATCAAATAAATTTGTTTGCTTTTCATTAGTTTTTAGATATTTGAGTTAATTAAATTACCAATTATCAGAATGAACAAGACTCCTAAGGCTAAGATTTTATGAGTCATCTCACTTTCAACCCAGTGGGCCAAAAACTGTGGGGCCTACACGTTGTTCCAACTAGGAAGATAATGGAGTCTGGCATCTTTGATGCCATCCTGTTTCTTTATAATTATAGCACACTATTGTATTTCCCTCAACACAGCAGAAATCAAAAAAGGCAATCTTTGTTTATAGTTCCAAACCACTTCTAATAAGACCTTGAACCAGAAACCTCTTTTATTTTTGGCAGTGAGAAGTGGTGGGAGGGTAGGGATGTAAGGTCATGCTAAAAAGCTTTGCTCAAGGTATATACATGGGTTACTCGATCCATCCTTGGGGCCCTTTGCTACAGCAGTTCTTCCTGTTGATCTTGCATCTCTTGACACAGGACCTCGCAGAAGGATCCCTCCCTTCCTCAGATTCCTTGAGAGCTCTACTGTTGGAGTTAGTCTCCTAATTGAAGCATTTAAATTTGGTTTACTTCAGGGAGAGAAGTATGCTAACAGCTTTTGGTGAGATATGTATGTGTATAAAGCCATAGAGTATCACATTTTCCCTCTTGTGCAGGATAAAAACAGATCAAGATTATTTTTGGTACATGTACAGGACTTTTTACGTTATGAATCTCCTGTTGTTGTAACTCATAGCATGTTGCATAGACCCTATGGAAAGCAAGAAAAAAAATTCGCCAGTATTTCCCAGGTAAGAGAGCACCTAAGCAGGTGCTTTCAAAGAGAAGTAGCCCAAGGAGCCATGCATCTAAATTAGCCAAACAGCCTGTTTCACTTCCTAAACACATAATTACCCTAGAAGCAATACAGGTGAGAACATCTTAGGCATTCCTCTCAAAAGGATAAACAAGTGGTGGCTTAAATGCTATCTTAATAACAGATATGTAGGACAAAAGGTAAAACTATTTTCCATTCCACCACCCCCAGACCCCATCCCCGACACTGCCAGCCCCAGGGAAGAAACAGTGTCAGTTCTATAAATTCCTCAAACTACTGAGGTGAAGAAATCCCTGCTAGACAGCTGCAATCAGTTAGTAAAAAGTGATCCGCAAGAAAAAAGAGGCAAGCTCTCATGGATGATGATCATACAGAGGTCACACACTACTTACAATGACTACTTGTCTATCCAAGAGGCTAACATACTGCAGCCGCACTGGTTGGAAATACAGGTTAAAGAACTGTTCAAAGCAGGTGAGAAATATAAATGGACTCTTCGCCTAAGCTTTTTATTTAACTTGAGAGCTAAAACCAAATCAGTCATGTTATATGATAGCACAAGCAGTATACAGACAGAAGCCAGGCTTCTGATTTATTTTTTGGTCTTAACATTTGCATTTAGCACTTTGTTCTAAGATTCGTTTTTTTACAATCATTTGATGTTAAAAATTGGAAGAGTTGGTGTCACTTGAAAAACACATTCTATAGGAAACAACATGATAAATTTTAGGATATTCATTTGGCAAACTAAGGTTTACTACATCTCTCCAGCATGAAGTTACAGCACTTTCTGTGGAGAAAACAGATCACCACAACGAAATAGATTATCTTCCCTTTGATTTGCTTTAGCAATATTCTTTTAATTGTTTTCATTGGCAATAATACAGAGGCAAGAGTTCTGCTCCCCACTGAATGGGGAACTGTAAAGAAAGAAGCAACGAGTTCAAGTCATGTGTCCCAAAGCACTGTCACCACTGCATGACCAAGTCTTCTGGCAGTCTAGATCGACTAATTTAATTGCCATTTCATGTCAAATTATTACATGCATATCACAAAGCCTGGGATCATCACTAGCCCTAACTACTTCATTAAATGCAAGATTAATTTCAATGCTTAAATTTCCAAAGTGATTCTGATCTGACACCACTGTGTTTTTCTAAATTTTTTAAAGAGGTTTCTTTTCATTTGCCTTCATTCTGTAAACTAAACTAGTTTCACATTTAAGCTTTAACCAAACCACAAAACCCAGCAGCTTTTCCTAAGAGATCTGATTTTCAGTCTTTTAATTCCAGCAACTCTAGGAAAGCCACAGATCAATATTGAAGTAGCCCCAGTCAGAAGGGTTAAAGGAAGATGAACAGAGATTTTATTTCTTTATTAAATACAAGAATATTTGACCAGCTTTCAGTACAAATCAATTACTGGAATACTGAGATCATTCAACACAATACTACCACGTGTATTTTACAGCCTTTTTTTCAGCCAGATTTTCTAATCCTTAAAGATCAAGCTACTATGCCTCAAAGCAAAATTACATTTCCTAACATTATACAAGAGAGTATGCCCACAGAACTCAGAATGTCAGAGCTGTATCTACTGTATGATAACTTTATTTTCGTCAGGGGTTCATTAATAGAACTTTCTAGTTCTTGAGGAAATAAATCTGTTGATCCTATAAGACTATTTACCTTATAGTTATTGATGTAATACATATATCTGAAGTGCTTAAAATATGGGTCATTTCTGTGTTTTTCACATAATTTATAATAATGCATAATGAATTAGTAAGCACTTTAAGGACTAGTATTCACAGTTATTTACGACTCAAATTTTACTGACTAAAAAAAGCTCTATATGCAAGGAATCAACACCTGAAAAAAAAGTTCATGAACAAAAACGAGCCTTTTCAACACCACTGCACCATGGACAGCAAATCACAAAATTTCACTTTTCGCATTTGGTTTTGATCTAATTAGCACATACTTTTATTAGGAGTTCATCTAGTCGGCTGCCCTGATACCTTGTACTTACTATATTATAACCCAAGATGAGTGACTGTAAGAAGCATTGTTTTCTGCTATAGCCTGTGCCAGAACAAGGCTCCATAGCTCTAGAGAGAATTCTCCAAATACTTGAAAATTGTGAAGCCTAAAGTAGACAAGCCCATTCAGACTATAGTTCAGCCTGGCTCGCTGAATAATAAATGATCAGCTCACTGCCAACCTCCTGCTCCAAGATTTCTGTAGTCATATTAGTTGTTCTGGTGACCAAGAGCCTGATGTGATCCAAGGCATATTTCTCTTTATGTGACCAGACACTCCTACTAGATACGAAAAAGTATGTCTCGGGAAGCCATGTCTGTAACAGGTCACAAAGCTTGATTTGCAAACACACTTACGTGGTATGAAGCAGCCAGCCAAAACATATGTCCTCCAAGCTTTCCACAAAGCAAAAGGCTTCTTTTGTGGCTGGTTGAGACAAGATTATCATCCCAGGTCAAATGGGATCCCTGAAGCTGCCACTGGAATGTGAAGAACTCTCATGTATTAAGGCCTTTCAAGAAGGCAAACTGGGAAGAGCAACAATCACCTCATCACTTCGGTTTCATATCTTCTGTTTTATTTTAAGGCTTAGTAGTGAGGGCTTTCATGTGTCTGGGGAGCTTCATGTTTGTTTAAGTTTCCCGTCTTGATGTTTGCTTAATAGAAGCTATTTGTAAACTTATAGTGTTGCCATGTCCAATTTTAATTTGTATTTGTTTCTCCAGCATTTTTCCTCCCTCCTGTGTTTATTTCTGCATTGACACATCAAGGGAGGGCCTATTTTTGGCACACACTCTTGCCAAACCAAATTATTTTATGCACAATTTCCTTTCATCAGAAGTTCAACATATTAACAACTTAGTATATTGCATATAAGTGTATATCAGGGTTAAAAAACACTGATGGGGGAATAAATGGGACACATGTTGAAGCAAGAAAGATTAAAGGAAAACATTGTTCTGAATTAAAGCCCTCTTAGCAGTGCAGTTGAAATGCTAAGCCTTAAGTTTTGTTTTGTCCTTAGACAAGTTCAACCCTTGATTAAACCATGTTTACAAATAATTTGGGATCAGTCCTCCTCTCCTGGAAACAAACAAGGAATTTAAAGTAGAACACTTTCTCTTTTTGGTGGGGGAGGGAGACAGTGTAGGAGGGGTGATAAAAAAAGTAAAGTTAGAAGAGTATAACTAATGCAATTAGCTATTAACCCTGTCACTAATAGTTCGCCTATGAACTGGTAAGTAAAACATGGCAGTTTAAGTGAACATACTTTGCTATATTAGATAACATTGATCCTAGTCAAAACCCTCCATAAAGACCAGTTGAACATGTACATTCATTTCTATTATTATTTTCCAGATACATATTTGCAGATGTTAACTAGAATAAATAACAAAACGAGCTTAGCACTTCGCATTCAAAATTGAGATCTAATGTAGTATATTAAGTAATCTTTTGTCCAATTCAGTTGGTTTTTGGCAAAAACATTGTTGATAAAGGGTAACTGTCAAAATTTTGTTTCAGATCCTGATCTGAGATAGTCCATACTTCATTTACAAATTCTGCTCATTACCAACAAGTTCTGCACAGTAAAGATGACACTCTTTATGTCAGAGAGATTATGTTGAAAAACTTATTTCTTGAGTAAGTAGTAATGCAGTGTCAAATAAGACGATGCTCATTATGGAAATCAGTGTTGTCACACAAGGTTAACATATATCCAGGCAAGTAGGAACTGCCCTCAAACATACTTGCCTGCAGGTTTTATGATTCCAAAGGTATTCACTGTGAGCCAGTGCATATCAGAAAGCTATGAAGTGGGAAGTTTGTAAGTGACAAGTTTACTTTGCAGTATAAGTAGCTTGTACATTATTGACACTTTTTACAACATTGATACTTATTATCTCATATCACCAGTACTATCCTTTAAGGAGAAGAGACTTAAAAGAGTCACAGCATATCATTCACATCATAAAATTAGCACTTCATAGTTGTGTATCAAATACACATAGCATGCCTTTCATTGTGACGTGAGCAAGTTTTCCAGACATAGTAGCATAAAGGAAGGAGATCAGAGAAGCAAGGGGATAATGCATTGACAGCAAGGCTGACATGTAAGATGCTTAAAAACAACCACAAGTCTTGCTTCCCTTTTGGTAAGTGATAAACTTACGGATTATCTTCTACAGATAATTTAGTGGTGATGTTTGTAGGTAGACACAAGCTCTGTTTCCCGTCCTCACATTTATATTAGAACTTGTTAGGTAAAACTTGACCAGCGTGGAAGCCAGTGTCAGGTTGTTCTTATTATTGAAGTTTAATAAAAGAAACCAAAAAACCCAAAACAAAACCAAACAAGTGTCATGTCAATGAGATCTTGAAAGCAAGAGATGTACTAATATAAAGAGGAAATAGTGATACAAGTATCTAATGTTAGGGTGAATTTGGCTGTAATGGGACTAAAACCACCAAACACAACACACAAAAAAGTAACTGCTTCTTCAGAGGAATATTTGTCTTGAACACTCTGGTGTGTACAGGACTATTTGCTTCAATATCACCAAGAATACTGCTAGTACCCCACCCCCATCCTTCTTTAAACCTAAACTAATGACTATTAATTTACCAAGTTATCTGAACATCTTTATGTGTTGATTACGTTTCAGTCAGTCAACTTCATTGTTATTTATAAAGCAGGTCTACCTTCAGAGGCTACAGATGAACAACATTAATGTTTCCAAAGATTTCTTGGTGACTTTCCAGTTTTAGACCAAAGTGACCTTTGAATGATGTTCAGATCAGTGTGCCAGGATAAGAGGAAAGCTCAGGTTATCAAAATCCGCAAGATTAAGGCAAGAGGCTATAAGCACTGCTTCCCACCACCCATAACTGACCTTTCTCCTTTAAATGACAAGTCTAAGACAAGGGATGAAAAAGATGCATCAGCCTACGTTTAACAAAATGCCTGGATAAAGTAATTTCATCCAGGAATATGACCATTTAGAAATATGGCTTAGTTTCAGATCAGAGTAACCCTACTAATTATAACAAAACAACACCATTTGAATCATTTGGCTGATACTTAAGACTCAGCACATACAGCCACTGCCTGACCCTGCACCCCCACAGTGCTGAGATTCCAGTGTAGAAACACTGCAATCCATCTAATACTAGCCAAGTTTTTGTCATGAATCAGTGGTATTTAAACCACAAAATTCCTTTTATACATATATCCAATGCAGAAGAAATTGGCAGAATTAGGGAAAAACCTTTGAAATATCAGAGGAAGCTTAGAAACTGACCAATACAGCAGAAGGAAACTTACATAAAACAAACACTGTGAAGCAACTAGCCACAAAACAGTTTAAATGAAATTCAGTCCCTTTTCTTTATTCAATGAGTCATTTTCCTGAGACTGCAGATGACCCATAGATCATATAGATACATTTCATAAACCCCCAACCCATTCTGGGGTTGGACTAGATGATCTCTAGGGGTCCCTTCCAACCCCTACTATTATATGAATCTAACTCCGACAACCACCACTTATCTGGCCTCACAAGTGTCTTAAAGGAGAATCATCTAGTCAAAATCCTCTCATAATTTTAAACGAAAGTTAGAATCATAGAAGCATAAAATGTTTTGGGTTGGAAGGGACCCCTAGAGCCCACCTATCCCAACCTATATCAGGTTGCTCAGAGGCCCATCCAACCTGGGCTTGAATGTTTCCAGGGATGGGACCTCCACCACCTCTCTGGGCAACCCGTTCCAGTGTTTCACCACCCTCATTGTAAAGAATTTCTTCCTTACATCTAATCTAAACCTGCCTTGTTTTAGCTTAAAACCATTACCCCTTGTCCTGTCACCGCTGTCCCTATGGAAAAGATTCTCCCCCTCTTTCCTATAGGCCCCCTTTATGTACTGGAAGTCCGCAGTCAGGTCTCCCCGCAGCCTTCTCTTCTCCATCACAATACTGAACTGCACCTTTTGAGAGCTATACGTAACAGCAGACAGCCCTAACATTTTCAAGGCTGGTAGGTTAGATACTAGTGAGATTTTAAACTAATTGTACAGATACTAAACAACAGATGAATAGAGGTTATAGTTCCTTCACAGGGTTTAATATCTGCAGAAGAACTACAGGCATCTACTGCATAGCCTTAAACAGGGGAGCCAGGGAAAAAGCAGTCTTAGAGGGACTACGTTATTCTTTAAATTTTGCTGAACAATCTGTCTGTACAGTTCTGGTGATACTAACAAAACTTTCCAGGCTTAAAGACAGCCATTATGCACAGAATTTCCTCACCCAGTTGCCTATTTGCAAATACTATCTCCACGCACAAATCCACTCCTGAAACATGGAATACAAACCAAAAAGCTTGCTGCGAACAAACGTGATTAGAAGATGCTGATTTCTTGTTTGAAGTTTTTGCATTGTGGTACATATAGTGTTTTCAACAGTATTTGTTGAGTCCACCCAGTTTGGAACAGAGATTGAAGAACTGAAATTCTTAGTGCAGCTCTAGAGTGAAGAATCTGTTATGATGTTAATAACACAATGCATGCTATCCTCTTATATGATCTTGATATTTTTATCCCGATTTTTTCCCCACCCTACCATCTCTAGGCTACATCTCCAGCCTTTATACTGCTCCTTACAATCTCTGCTTTATATCACTCTCCTGCCGGAAGTATGGCACTGATCTTGCCTATGGTCAAGGCTTCAGTCTCATGAAACATAACAAAGAGTACCTACCAACTCCGATAAAAGGATCATTCTACAGACACACAAAGGAAAATGCCTTTGGACCCCCCACTAACAGTAAAGATAACTTGAAGGAAGGAAAATTCAGGAGTTGGCACACCTAATTAGACTTTCATAAGATGGATGAGATCTTAAGAATTGATAAGCATTGGAACATCTCTGTATTACATGTTTGAGACTCCAGTCACACACATTAAAGAACCTGTGAAAGAAAACAAAACAACCACCCCCCCAAAAAAAAAAAAAAAAAAAAAAAAGGAAAAAGAAAAAACCTACCCATGCCCCTAGAGGATCAGGAGACATCTGCCAGTCAGTGCATCTCTGGCACAGAAAAAAAGATTTTCATCTTGCCTGATTTTGATTAAGCAAGATAGAGCTTCAAAAGCTCAAGTATTGCTATCTGCCAGGCCTTGCCTTAAAACAAAGTTGAGATCCACATGAAACTTTGTCTCCAGATTGGCTTTTGCCTACAACACAAGAATTTTTCCAGTCTCACAAGAGCTGTTCAGGTTAAAAAGTGATCAGGAAGCAAGAATACACTCTGAAAACAAAACAAAAAAGTAGAACTTACCAGAAATGGTACATCATCTTTCAACAAATACAGGTGCTCTAACATTTTGGTTTGGGGAACTGGCAAATAAAGCTTGTTAAATACAAAAGCAATGCAAGCGGAGTTGTTAATTACTGTGCCATTTTCCCTGAATTTCACTTCAATAAGAAGAGATCCAGCTGTGAAAATTAACATAGAAGGACAAAATTGCAGAGCGGCATAGGGATATTTGGTGATGCAACATCACAAATTACTTCAGCAATACGAAAGCAATGTAAGTTGTCCTTTAAAATACAGCTACTTGGTATCCCATACAAATATACTGTCTCAACAGTGATAAGCAAGGTAAGTGCTAGTGATATTGTCTTCATGTTTTTTCTACTCTAACCCCTTTCTCCATGATCGCACACGCTTGTAAATGAGCCACCTACAGAAACAGCTGACTTGAACATTTTTATTCAATTCAGGATGTAGTAAGCACCTTGATCAGTTATTACACCTTCATTTTACCATGCCAGCTTTTCAGTAACTTAGCAGCATACTATTGAGTATTGCTTTCAGAACCTGGAATAGGTAATTTTTGCCTAAGGATAGCATTATGACTTCATTGCTGGAAGAAAAGCTTCCATTGTTTAAATTACTGGCAAAATTTCATAGAAGAGAAGGCAGAAAATAAGCTTTCAGAATAATTTTCCATTCAGGCACATGTCCATATCTTTACCTGTCTTTGTCTTAGAAATTGCAGTTTGTCTATGATTCACCTTTCAGCTCTTATAGTTTGTATAGCTTGAAAAAACCCCACCCCATTGAGGGCCTAAAATAATTGAAAGCTCCTGGGTGAAGAGACTTCAACCCTTTAAGATCTGTACTAGATCTGTATCTGACTCAAAAAGAATACTGGAAATAATGTACTGAACTGTCATGAACAGACAGCTAGTCCTCTTGGGTAAAAACCAACATTGTTGTACCCTTAGAAAAGATGTTTAACGATTCTAAATATGAAGATTCACATGAACCGGTACATTGACATGGTATGGGAATTGCTATGCAGACATAATAGCTTAAGGCATCATTGTGCACTGTTTGGCTACCCTTTGTAGCAGTACTAGGGCCAGCCTGGGTAATTATCTTCTGAACTAGCTACATTTGCTCTAGTCCAGGAAACTAAGCTGGTCCTGAACCAGCACAGACACCACTAGTTAAAACTGAGTCAGTGGAAGAACTTCGGGAGATGTCAGATGAGCTCCATGCCAGCTGCTGTAAAGGATCAAGGATTTTTTTTAACTCTTGAAGTTATGTTTTAATCCAGCAATAAGGAAGACAATCAGCACTGGAAAATTTTATTCTAGTAACAAAAGGAAGTGGCTGAGACTAGATAACCACTAGCTAAGGTCTGACAGATATCCTAACAAACCATTCACGATTATATCAGTTTAACATTGTTCTCCTGTTTGAGTTACTACCAGAGTGAAATAAGATGCCAGGACTTACGCCAAAAATTGTATGTACTAAGATTGTTGGTAGCATAAAGATATGAGAAACTTATTTATACCCATTATATTTCTACTAAGATTTTTTTTCTCTCCTACAGTGGCTGTTAAGAAATGAATATAAATCCTTCATCCAGCGGTAATGGTGCAGATCCAAGAACACACATATATTTACATCAGTACACACAACTGCTTAAGAACTTGAAATGCTGAGAAGTTTATTTCAACTCAGTCCCACACTATCAGTGATGCTCACAGAAAAGGTTTTAGGCTAGTTTTCAGTCCTAGTGATTAGCTAGGCATATTGTTAAGCAAGAATTGGTACCACTTAACCTTTTAATGAAATTGGAAGGCTACTTTGAACATGTCGCAACAAAAGCAGTTCCTGGTGTACCAGGAATTTGACTTCTGTCAACTTAATCGTAGATCATATACCACATGAACACAAATTTGTTAAGGGGTTCAGTTCTGCAAAAATTAAAGTCTGATGAACCTGGCAGAAAAAATTCAGTCCCTCTTGTCAACATTTCCCTGCCACTCCTTTAAAATATTACCAACATGTAAAGGTAAAGTCTTACTGTCAAAACCAATGCAGCAGTACCTGCCACGTGAAAAGTATGACCTGGAGCCAGGGTCTACCCAGGAAGCCCAGGCAGGAGCGAAAAGAGACAGTCAGAGACCAGGCTAGAAATTATGCTACAACATATGGCCAGGGGGTCCACACAAGAGATCAGCCCTATTCTATAGATAGCTTAGGTCTCCCCAGGAGGCATTGCCAGAGACAAGCACTCTTATGATAAACCTTATTCAGGAATTGAAGGCCCCAGGCTGAGCTTAGAGAAGTCTCCTGGGCACATGTCCCAGGTGAGGCTGGTCAGGACCATTAAAGCCTGTTAGTGCCCTGAGGGCCCTGACCTTAAGTAGTTCTTGATGAACCAAGTTTAACTATTTACTGAAATACATAGCTTCAGTAAAAGAATCAGGTTGTGAAAGAGGTTTGCTTTTCTACCAGTAACAACCAGAGTTCCAGAACCACATGACAGATTTAGGATTTACTAATATTCTAATTGCATTATTATTCCAACCCAAACTTCAGTCTAAATTTGACAGCAAGAAGGCCTAGCTTTCAAATTTTACAGGCTATCAAACATCAGCAAAGCCCCACCTTGAAGCATTGTTGAGTTGACATAAAATACATGATTCAGAGTGAACTAATTTCCCTGATTTCAATTGGTAAATTAATTGATTTAATAAACAGCACATCATCAAAAAGGAAAACACCAGGACAAAACCAAACATGGTAAAAAAAAAAAAAAAAAAAATCCTTTTTCCCCTGTTTACAATTCACAGATTACTTTGTACAGCAATCTGCACAGACAACTGCTTGAATCCCAACCCCTGCCTCATGCGTGACAGGGCATATGTGAATTACCTATGTTGTGAGCCTGCCCCTTGCTCTCTTCCATTCTTATCCTTTCTTCCCACCAGATGTTCATATCCCTTTCTTCTATCACTCATCCCTGGGATCCTTCTAGAAGAGGCTGCTTTTCCCTTTTGGCTTCAGTCATCAGGTTTTTGACAAGTGCTTACCAGCTCCTGAAAGAAAATCTGAGTATGTTCTGCACGTTTTCAGTTTACTTCTGTTACCTAGAGTGGATTCATGAAGAGTGAAAAATGTCAATCAACTGGATGTCAGTGTACACAAGTATTGTTGGGCAGGGTTATACAAGCACAACTGGAGTGACATTCACCATTTAACGTCTACTAGTACAATTTTGGCTTTCATGCATCCCTTTGCATCCCTATAGAAGAAAGACATTAAGCAACTCTAGTATATACAAACTCACTCAACCAGTTCATGATTTCTTTTTGCTTTGCTTACTTAACCTATCACATCAGGGAACATTCCAAACCATCAGTATCTACAATATGGATTCAATATAGATACAGCCAGTTTTGTAGCTTCAAGCAGCATCACCCCTAGCGAGCCTACTGCCTCCCCTGAAGTCTAAAACCAGACATAGTTAACCAAGGCATAAACACCTCATAATAGGTTTCAAGCCTGACAATTTCTATAAACACATGCTGCAACAATGATGTCACTAATACAGCTGTCCAAAACAGAAATATAAATGTATCCTTCAGAAGTGACCAGATGACACTATAAAACCAAGACAACTCTTAATTCCAAACAATAAAAACTCACAAATGAATAACAATGTAGATTACTTTCTTATCTGAATTCTTAATCTTTGGCTTCCAACTCTAAAGTCCAGCTGCTTTGTTTAGGTAAATTCATGTGGCATTTCCTTATTTAACCTTGATCATTCAGAACACTATTTTAACCCATGTTTGGCATTGTTGCTAATAAATTTTTACTCAAGAGCGTTAGGAATAGTGCATATGCTGTATAGATCAGGTCCACCATTCCACTACTCCTGAAGACAGGATGTATGAAAGTTTGTAAGCATATCTCTTTGCTACAAGATCTCACTGTAGAAAGTAAAATAGAAGAGTTACATGACAGCAGTACCTTTCTCCAGCAAAAACCAGCACATAGATAGTGATTACCATTTAATCATCAATATTGGAACTCCATAGTTTATGGGCCACAAGAAAGACATTAAAGGAAAAGGAATCATTATATTTCCTTTTGAGACTATTCCCAGACAGAGAGGTTATGAAGTGGTAACAAACTCTAGAAGAGATTATTTATTGGTCAATACCACAAGCTGCTCGATATGTTTCTGTTAAGGTTAACTTTACTACAACTCTCTCCAGCTTTATCACAGATGTTCATATTATTTCAGTAAACAACTGCAATTTGAAATGTTGTCTTTTTCATTGCAGAATACGTGAGATGAGAGTTGATTTAAAGATGTCTTTCCTGTGACAGAAAATTCAAAACCTGAATATTACATGCATCTGATTCAGTGTATAATACTAATAACCTATTGTACTGATTTGCCACATGGATACAGCATGTACAAGTGGTTAGATTTGAGTAATACATATTTGTGCAAGTATTTGCATTTACTGTCTAACAGTTTTGGTGGCTGATTTGGTGAGCAAATATAATTAAGAGGTCAAATCCTTAACATGAAAAGCTTAAATAGGTGTCAAAAATTTCCCCAAATTGTCTACAAGCTGCATTTGTTGTCCAAGATATTTTTCAACTGGCAAGAGGAGTTAGCACAACCTTTTCAGTATAATAATGGTATACTGCATGTGCATCAACACTCATAGAGGCAAACAAAATGTGTAAGTCTTACTATGGCTTAGACAAGACAGACAGTAAATTGCAAAATGCCATCAAGACTCCAAAGGTTCCATCCATGTACACTAACACACACTCACTCAGCTATCATTTTTTAATGTTAGAGACCTTGACATTTAGGTTGACAGTTCTAGATTTGGGGAAACTTGAAGTCTGCTCTTCATGTGCCACTTCAGTGGCAACTATGTGTCCTCTTTACTCTTGTAAATCTTAGTTACAGTAGTCTCCTCCTTCACCGAGGAAATTCTAATTAAGATTTTCATAATTGTGGCATTATACAACACAAGTTTATCCAAGAACAGGACAATTTTCCTCTCAAAGTTGACAGGTAAACTCATCTGTCCAACAGGAATCCTAGAGTCTACATATTGATAGTAAAAAAATAGACTTATTTAAAACAAAGTTTTAAAAAATGAAGCCTTATAAGGCAAAGCGGAAGTTGATCAGTAATCAAGTAATCAGTGTATTCACACACTTTTTAAAGTTAACTACTTCAGGACTAAGTTTTTTCTTATTTGCATCCTATCAAACTAACTAAAACTGAGGAGTTTTCTACCTCAGAACATACCCCAACTCTTGTTGCAAAGTTATGTTCTACTTGCTAGGATTATTTATAATCAAACAACAAATGATTAGTTAACACAGCATTCAGGAATATTCATTGTCTAGACAGGATAACCAATTTAATAGTCACAGGCAGAACTTTTACCTCCTCGGAAATTAAAATACAAATTGCTTAAGCTATTTGACTGAATGTGGCACACAGCTTATGCCCCAACTGAAAGAGTACTTTCACCTGTCAGTGAAGTATATAAAAACAAAAAATTTAAGATAAGTTACATAAACCACACTCTGACATTACATTTTCACCAAACCCAAAGAAAATTAATATTACATTTAAAATTCTAGATGAGTGAGTCAAACGGTCTTCAGCACAAATGTGTTCATACTTACTTACCAGAGGCAAAAATACAGCAAAGTATCAGTTTTACTTTTCACTGGAAACAAGTTACAATCCGTATTCTATAGGAAAAAAATCTATGAATCAGTGAAATTATCTCATCTACCAGTACTTGGCAATAGCTATGAGGCAGATTACTAAAGGCAACATTTTCCAGATGAAACAGTCTTCTAATTAGACATAAAGAGTACTTTTTTCTTCCTTTTTCAGTAAAGACTGCTGTGAGGCAAGACAATAGAAATAGCACCATCTGCTAATAATCCAATTAGAGAATTTCAAAGCAACAGCTAAAAAAGCTAGCTGTTAGTGATTTATTTTTCTAAACATATTTTTCAATTATACCACATGGAGGTCCACATGCTTTCTAACTACATAGTCCTTGGAAACTACAAGAATTCCTGGGATCAAGGAGAAATCACGGGGTAATGCAAAGCACGCTTTTTCCAGTTATATTTTTGTCTCTAATTGTGACAGAACACATCTGCAGCTTTACCACTTTTTCCTATATACCCCAATGATATGTGGCAGTCAAGCTGACTTGTCACATAACTTCTGAGAATATTCTGTGAAAAGTGATCTAGGATACACCCTCTCTTCCCACTTTGTTTATGGGCAAAATTATTGCTAGATGCACAAAGACAATGCCTACTGTGCCTAAATGTTCTGAAGTGTTGTCTTTAGGAAGCAATCGCTGTTTATCATTCAAGATTACTTGAACAGAGATGGGAACACAGCTACCATTGTTTAGGTGGGGTCAGAAGTTTATCAATGCCAAACACCACACTGGCTCTTAGCCTCTTGCTGAAGACAGCCGATTTCAAGATAGGAAAAAACCCACAAACACACTGATGTTTGAATACATCTTCAGAAGATACTGACAACTTTGGGAAAAATAGTTTTATCCTGCTTACAAGAGATGCTCAAATTAAATGACTTGCTCAGGCTCTCACAACAAGCATATGGATGAAGAACATACAGAATTAAATGCATATCAAGTATTAAGGCGCACTTCCTCTAATATCACAGCAACTCATCCCATTATATGAATAGTTACAGTACCTAAACGGGGACTACAAGAAGACTGGAGGGGGACTTTTGACAAGGGCACATAGCAATAGAACAGGGAGTAATGGCTCAAAACTGAAAGAGGGTAGATTTTGATTAGAAACAAGGAAGAAATTTTTCTCCATGAGAGTGGTGAGGCCCTGGCACATGTTGCCCAAAGTAGTTGTGGATGCTTCACTGCAGGAAGTGTTCAAGGCCAGGCTGGTCAGGGCTTTGAGCAACCTGGTCTAGTGGAAGGTGTTCCTTTCCACGGCAGGCGGGTTGGCACTAGATCTTCAAGGTACCTTCCAACCCAAACCATTTGATGAATAGATACAGCCAAAGAATTAATATGGCCACATATTACATGGAACATAGAACTGCAGCAGTCTCAACAAAGTCTACTCGTACTGAAAACAAATTCTGAAAGCATTCTTTTGACTTCAAATCCCTTTGAATCAATAACTCAAAGTTTATACTAGCTGTAAGTAAAAACACTACAATAACCATGTAAACCACTCAAGTAAGGACACTAAGCCTCCTTTACCCCATCCCACGTGCAGGCCAGCTTATACTGTAGATGCTGGTAACCAGGATTCTTCACTTAGAATCCTTTGGTAGTACTTGAATATGATGTTACTAAAAAAAAAAAAAAAAAAAAAAAAAAAAAGTGAAATAATTAGATCTGTCTTTCAGTTACACTGACTCCAAAGGAACATCACATCCAACTAGAATGTGAAGCAGCATCCTGTTTTAATCAAGGAGTTCTTCCAAGCTGTAGAGTTTTTGATCCAAAGGTGTTTTTACAGTTAAAAAAAAAAAAAAAAAAAAAAAAAAAGATCTGTTAAAAGAAGTATTTGTCTGGAAAAACTTCAATAGTTACATGCTCTCCCATGGCCAACAGCTGCTAAGCTGTAAATCATATGTCCACCATAACTGCAGTAGGCCAAAAAATTCAACTTTTCATCTCACTTTTCTTCCTCCAGATTAGCCTCCAGACAAAAGCACAAAACATTAAGTCTCAGCTCATGAGCTTAACATCATTTTATTAGGCCTTCAGAAGAAGCGAACTGCTAGCTAAACATTTTTCCTACAATGTACTGAATACCTTGTTTCACAGCTATTTGAAGAAAGTAGCACATGTGCATTTGATAACATACCATGTGCACACAACAGGTTTAAGTCTTGTTGAGGTTTTTTCCTTTAAAAAAAAAAAAAAAAAAAAGATAGAGGAGGTGATAGCTCAGTTCTCCATGACCATTATATTATTTCAGGCAGAGAGCAACTATTCACTATCATTATGCATGTGTATTCTCACGCATGAAAGAACCACAAAGTGCTTGCTGGGCCCCACAGTCAGAGGGTCAGAAAAGTCACTTGACTGATACTGAGCTGGTAGTTGTGCTGTAAAAGACAACACCAATAGCCAGAAGTAACCACTCCCTGAATACTTCATTTAACTTGCCAAGCCACTTAAGGGCAATAAGTTGACAATGATGTCTCAGTTCTCCCGAATTTTATGAACATAAGGAAAATACTTCATTATACAGCAGCTATTGAAGTGTCAAAGGCTGCACATGGGCCAGGGATGCACAAGAAATATCCAAATGCCCAAATCTGAGGACAACAGAAAAACCTAACAGCATTTGCTGCTCCCAGTCCAAGAACGGTCTCTCTCATGGTGTTTTGTAAAGAAAGCTGTCAGGCTTTTTAAAACTTAGAAAGCTAATAATGAAGCCTTTGGGGTTTGATTAATCCCCCAGTGTTGCCCACTATACAGACTCCATGAACAATCTACTTTCTTCTTCACCCACCTCTAGTACTTCTGCAGTGTGGTGGAGCACAAGTTTTGCTGGTAGCTGAAACAAAATCTAGAATTTAACCACAGGGGGTCTGTCTTTTGTTTCTTTTTAAACTTAAGGTGCCTCACTCATGCCTGGCAATAGCTTATGTCTGTGCCATATCAAAACCATCTTTTTGAGTAATGTACCCTGTAATAATATCATTCCTACCTACACTATAGTAAATAAACCACCAATCACCTTCATGTAGTAATTAGGACTTTTTACTTAAGGTTTTAATAGATTTCTTCACACAAAACCAGGATTTTGTCAGTCAACTGCCTTAATTTGAACAGTTAAATGGTATGGTCCCGATACATAACCACTGCAAGAGGAATATCTGACCTTATCTATCAGCAATTAATAGTGAAGATGTCAGGGGATAACCGATAGTGAGCTGGTACATATGAAGTGGATTGCTGAAGGCTTAAGCAGTAAGTGAATAAGTTGAAAGAATCAAACGAGTTACACTCAATGCAGTCCTTTATTCCAAATGGCAGTCATAACTTATTACATTGGGCAAGATGAAAAAACATCTTCAACTCAAAGTTGTACTAAAGAGTCCTGGATCACAATAGCCTGCAAAACAGTTACTGTACTTGTCTTTCTATAACCAAAGGACAGAAAGGCTCCTCCACAGACTCATTTAGAGACTGAGTCCAGCTTACAAATTGTGAACTCACAGCATAAAAAACTGTCTAAAACAGTCTTGGGAGGAGCTCATTGTTTTTGGCTGGAACCTGAAGAGACTAACATGCCTAATGATGCTCCTACACTTGCTTAAGAGCTTCTTTTGACAAAGATGGTTAAAAGAACAAATGCATTCTGTGCACACCCCACAAAGGTGAAGTGATTAAGCTGTAGAAATATAGTTTAATAGTGAAATAGTGCATTCCTTTTTATTTCTGAAAAAAATATTGAATAAAAAAAAAAAAAATCAGTCTATATGCAATGGTTCCCTAGCTTACATCAATTCTTCATAAACCAAATGGTTGAAATTTTGTGAGTTTCATGCTTGTGTAGCCAGACATCACCTGCAAGTTAGTAGAAAGCATTGTGAAACAATGGCAAGGCGGCAGCAATTCAGGAAAGATTCCTTAACTACTCTGCCCACAGATGTGTCGCAGTCTCAGTGGTAGGAAGCTTCAGAAGAATAATGAAAACCTAGAGCCCCAGTGTGGAAGCGTAGGCTGTCGGGGGTAGTGCCATCCCAGGTCCCAAGCACCATGGGGAGACAGCCCCTCCTCACAAGCAGCACCACCACACGAACAAACAGCTTAACCTGGGAGTGCCAGAGGCTGGCTAAGAGCTACGCTGTTGTACACCTGAAATCTAAGAAACTTAAAAGGCAGTTTAAAACCTATTTATGAAAACGAGTTCTATTTACGTTACATTCATGGTTTAAAAGGCACAGGACTGGAAATGAACTAGCACATCAGCACAAAGCATTTATTAAACTACATTTGACAGTGTTAGGGAAGATAACCGTTAGTACAGTACACTATGGACTAACACTACAACAGCTTTTCTCTGCTACAAATTTAATTTCCATATGCCCCTTAATGTTTTTCCCAGATTCTTCCCTCTGAAACCTGTTGCATTTGAAAAGCTTAGCAGAGCATTACTCAGATTAGGCTTGCCTTGTTTGCCTCCAAATTTAACTTGCTCTCCCATAGCAACTGTACTCCCATTCCTCACTTGAGCATACAGGGTGCTGAGATATGAGGTCATAGTTAAGTTTCAAGATCAAGAAATACCTTCATGACATGACACTAAGATTGTGTTTAATGGACAGCTATCATTTCTGTTAACATCATAAGTTCAAAGGAAAAGATATCCTTCTGAGCAGTTTAATTTTAGTCTTATTCAGCTCATTTGCTGAGAAAGTAAAACACAACAACACAATATTTTAATGCAATCTATCACATTTGCTTGCAATAAGCAAATAATGTGATCACATATCACAGTATTATTCACTTCAGGCTTTGGCTTCTATTTTCCTTAACTAAAACCATAAAAGTAAGGAAAAGCACAGCACACAGATGTCTGACAAAGATATTCAAGTGGAGGTAAAGAATAATAACATAAAACCATCACACAGAACAAAACTCAAAAAAACAGAAGCACAAAGCTACTGGATGTTTAACATATTTAAAAGCAACTTAGTTTCTTCTGCCCTGTTTGCACATATAATATTGAGAAATAAAAGTTACTTATAAAAGTTTGATCAAAGATCATCAAATTCCACAAGAGTTTTACTTTAACATTAGTTGCTAAAGCCATACCACTTGCTATAGAATAGACTATCAATCACAGACTGTGGAGATAGCTGAGCTGTTGCTTCAGGTGGTAACTATTTCCATATTCAGTGCAAAACATGCGTCTCACTTCCCATTGTGAAAGTCATTGTCTGAACACTCATCACCAGTCCTGGGTAAACCCTTCAACTAGACTGAGATACAAAACCTGGCTTTCATTCAGAATACTCAATCATAAACTTCTGAATTGCAAGTACTGTAATGTCCCAGTTTAGTGCTTACATTCAACCAGCTATTGTACTGAAAACTGGATTGGACATGCACTGTCAGGATAAACTGATCCCTAATACTTTGGTACTTGTATAAATATAAATATCATGTACAACTCCTGCAAAATTTCCAAAGACACAGCTTTAGCATTTTAAAGCTAATGCCAAACACTTCAGCCCTCAGCTTGAAAAGCAGGTAACACCACCATAAGTAAATAGCTTGGTGCATATAGCTACACTTTCCTTTCTAACGGTCACTATCCATTAATCTTTTGGTAACACAACATGCTTGAGGAAAAATACAGCAAGCTATTAAAAATATTAATAAAATTCTAGGTTTGCCAATACAGGCTTTATACTCAGCATAAGCACAGTATTTCCTAGATTGGTATTAAAGGTATACCAGACCTATGCATGCATTCTGGTCATTCCAAGTCATATCCCAAATGCTTACAAACTAAAGTACATGTTTCTTATTTCAAACAGCTATCTGTCAAGACCTGTGTTAAAGCAACAGAGGTTTCTGTACCTAAAAACACAGCATAGCAAATAATGAATGGCAGTTCAAATACAAGTTGCCCTCTCATTCACTATAAACTAATTGCTAATAATCTGAATGCCTTTCACTGACAAGCCTGCTATATTAATTATGTCTCAGGTCCCTCCCCTCAGCAAGAAAAACAAAAATATGTTTCTAATGAAGCTAAAGTCCATCAGCTACTAATGGCTGCTTTGTGTTGTACATTTTAAACTTGCTTCACTCACCTGTAATTCCAGAAGCAAGATGACTGTATGCAAAGACAAAGGAGGAGGCAGCTCAGAGCTAATGCAAGTTCTATGCTACAGATTAGTTGCACATGGAGGGGGGGGGGATTGGAAAAGAACAAATTGACAGGCTGGGATCCTCAGGACTCCTGAGGAGAGGCAGGTGCTCAACACATAACTATTTCAAACACTTCACTTGTTTGAAGATGCCAGCCAACGAGATTAAACTTAATGTGCTCCAATTAATTTTAATTCATATTCTGTTGGAATGAGTATTAATTACATAAACTTTTGCCAGTTTTCTGCCTAAAAAAATAAGCATATTTGATTCTATTCCCCTGAAGGAAAAGCAGGAATAAACATTACAAAGGGGTATAAGGATTCAGCATAAGTGCTCTCAAATAAAATAAAACCTGTGGTGAACAACAAAAGACCCAGTGGATGAGTCTTCCTACTCCGCCCATCATATCTGAAGTTTGCCTAAGGAAAAGCTGTAATTGGGGCTTACATTCTCAAACTGGGAAGCAACTGCCAAAACAGTTTATGCTAGAAATTAAAAAAGCTTTAAAATTTCAAACATACTTTATATAAATGATCTAAGACCAGGGAATCTGTTAAATTTAAGGTAGGATCTAAGTAATACTCAAGAGTTAGATAATTCATGTTATTCTTCAAGTTGGTAGTGTACTATACTTGTGTGATAAAAGAGGACAGAAGCAGCAACAGTATCCCTGGTACCAACTTTCAAAGTCTGACAGTCAAAGTGTAGCTGGTTCTATAGACCCATCCTATTCCCTCACTATAGGAAACAAAGCAACAGTCAGCAGAGCAGTTGCTTAACTCTATACACTGTTTCCAGAGGCATGAATCAATCAGAATTCAAGCCAGCTCTAAGCATGGTAACTCCTCTTGTTCAGAACATTTCCAATACACTGAATATGAGCTAAAAAAAAAAAAAAAAAAATCACATCATATTTACAGTATAATGTTCATAGCTGCTCTTTTATTAGGGTTTCACATTTTGTGCAGAGAGTTTTATGAATTTAAGTTCAAATTTCATTACACTTTTATTAATTGTCCAGCTAATTAGCTGCATT
This sequence comes from Podiceps cristatus, assembly GCA_000699545.1. NCBI lineage: Eukaryota > Metazoa > Chordata > Aves > Podicipediformes > Podicipedidae > Podiceps > Podiceps cristatus. The sequence continues at coordinate 24,690 of JMFS01034305.1, forward strand.
AGAAAACCTTGGAACTATAACAGTATACTGAATAGAGAATAAGGATAGGATGGCCAAGAATTTCATTTCAGGACCATAGTAATATGGTTAAATTCAGAAAGGTCAAATTAGTCTATCAATCTTCCAGAATTATTGGCCAGAGACCAAGCTGAGCAAGAAAATTAATGACAGGTGACATGATAGCAGGGAGATATAGCTCAAAATCCAATGCAAAGGCAACTGAAGTCACAAACCCCTGGACTGAATTTTCCTATTAGAAATTTAAGTATGAAGAACTTAAATGTACCTGTTTCCTCAGGACTCAAATTTCTTTCAGTCACTGAGCATTAATATGATACAAATAGTAAATTAGAGAGCCAGAGCAGAGATTTAGATATAAAATGTATAGGGTTTCAAAAGAGATTTTGTGCTCAAATCCAGGTTTTAAAAATCTTGGAGTCAAACCTAGATAGCAAACTGCAATGCTCAGAGGTCACACTGTCTTGCTAGTGACTTAAGTGAACGTCGCCAACTGTAAGGACTCTATGCCTCAAGAGTGACATTAAAATCTTCATGTTAAAATCTGCTCTAAGCGTGTAAAACAAACAACCTCAGCAGAAGGCATTAGGTAATAGATGCCTGCCCTAATTAACTACATGATTTACACACTTTCCTTCCTCAGAAGTGGTGGGAGCTTCTCAATGAGCAGCTTCCAGGTCAGGTAGTGCAAGCAGCCAAATGAATCATCTCTTCATCTAAGCCTGGCAATTGATTATGGTTCTTTTTACATCTGGCTTGCTTTAGTTTCTGCTTTCAAAGTTGCTGCACAGCATAGCATTCAATACCACTGAAACCCAAAACAGTGATGAAGACTTAACCCCCTAAGCACAGCAGCTGGCAAAGTCTCTCCCAACTGAACAAAAGACTAGTAGGTTTTTCTTGGAAGTACCAAGACATGCCAATCAAATCATCACATCACTTAGAAGTAACCACTACTTTTTTCATAATGGTATCTTTTGGGAACAGTCCTACTGCAGATTCTGGGTTAAAAACAGTTTCAGTATAAGTTTTGACACAAGGCTATCTGGCTTCAGAGAACATTTTAGGGTCGAGCAAACCTCTAAAAATTTGTTAGGGCTTAAATTCATAAGAGATACTAAAAATCCAGCTTGAGGTCTGTCAAGATTAAAGCTTTACATCTTTGATTTTCATAACCTTGCCTTTTAATTTATTATGGAACTAAAAGAAAATAGTAATACTTTACGTAACTGAAGAGACCTCAAGGCAACAGAAGTGCCTTACTTCCCTTGGAAGTAAGCTTTGCTATGCAACAGTACTTGTAAAATGATGAAAAAAGTAGTAATTGTTTGTTTTATGCAAGATATACTTTTCCTCCCCTCTTCCTCCTCTTTTTTGTACACGCTTGCTATTCCAAAGACAAACCAGAAAGATCACGTTAGTCTGTGGAGACCATATTTGGAACAATTCATTAGCAGATAAATTATTGCCCAATTACCTACTTAAACTGTGAACAGTCTATGTGTGTATATATATAATGCTCTATGGCTAAATAACACATTTGCTCTAAATTTAAGGTTATAGGAATCTTCTTTGTCAACACATAATTTAGAGAATCAAGAGATCTCTAGACAGAATAAGCAAGTGTCAAGTACTGGTTATGTACAAAGATGTAGCAGAAAGGATTAATTTATAACTAAGATTACAATTTTAAAAGTGAGCAATTACTGATAGAAATGTAGCCTTTTGCTGAGAATGAAGATGCTGATAAAATGCTGAAGGTAACTACAGAAAATTTTATAGAATATTAAAAATATTAATTCAACAAGTAATATCCAAAAAGGGCCTTCATTCAAAAAAAGGATTTATGGAAACCTTTGGGAAGAAGAAGATTTTATAAAATTAAGACTTGGGCAAAACATCCCAGTCAATCCATTATTTTCTTATCTTGCAAGAATTACTATCCTGGGTATATGCAAACAACTAGCATAACAATATTTTATAGCATGCAAGTGTTAGCTTAGCAATGTAATTTTGCTTCTTACCCAAGTGAACAGCAATTCAAAGTCCTAAGTAATCACAAAGGAGCTGTTGAATTTCACTCCAGTGTGGTCAAAACTAAATCTGACACCTTGGAGGAAGTTTGCTGCAAAAGGTGCAGCCAGCCCAACTGCATGCTGCAAGTATGAATAGTAAAGTAATAATGGTACATTTATGGCAAGTAACTGTCAAATACTTCTATACTTGCTCTAAAGCTAATCATACCTGCAGGAAAATTTAAAGCAAAAACCCCTATCAGCTTCCAGGAGATGAGGTAAATGCCCCAAAACAACAAAAACTCTATGCTTTAAAGAGGCAGAGCCTCTCATCCTAGATATTGGAGGAAGATTAATGTAATGTTCTTCATTTCTTGTTTTAATAGTATTTGTAGCAGTCATCTGCAGAATCCATCTAACCATAATAATAAAAAATGCTGGATGAAGCAAGAACAATATTTTAAATCAGCCTGGTTCCAATGGGTTTGATACAGAAAAGCAGTAATACTCTTCTACTTCCAGAAAAGAAATCTCACTGGATAATGTGTTACACTCATCACCTGAAACACCAGAAGCTAGACCAGCAGTGCCAGTCTAGATTACAATAAAACTATTTCCTATTTAATTGTCTAGTTCCATGGCATCTGAAGTGGAACTTAGTTCTAATGCAAGTAACTTACCTAGAGAAGTATCGGTTTTCAGATATTCTGTAAGAACGTAACTAAGTCCTATTTTTTGCTCTATGGGTTCCTGCCTTAATAGCGAAAAAATGAAGGGCTGTCTTTCCAGAACTCTAGACAACCTGCAGCTCTACACAGCCTGACAAATTTAACTCAGAGGGTCCAATCTAAGGAGAAATTTACTCATACAAAAATTCAATTCAACCTTGGTTTATTAAAACTCTTCTACAGCTGTTTGTTCTTCAAAGCAGTGAGCAAGTGCATTAACATGTCAAAAACTTAACTGTAAACAAATGTCTTCAACTGATATAGTTTGATTTCATACAAAAGCTTTAACCTCACAGCATGCAATGATTTTCTGCTATGTCACACTGAACAAAATATTACTCAGCTCACACAAAAATCCAATACATTTATATGCTATAAAATTAATGTGAAAAAATGCCACCTGCACTGTATTCTGATTTTCCACAAGTCATTTAATTAAGTCTAGATGATATAGCAGTGAAGGTACAGCTTAAAAAGGCATGATCCAGAAAAATACGTTATCTTCACAGTCAATCATTCAATCAGAAAGGAGTCATTACAGCTACACAGAACCTGACACTATTGTGATTAAAATTAATCCAGCCTGAAGGGGTAAAGCATTTCACTGAGGAGCTACAGAAGTCTTCTACTAATATTGCTGAAGCAGCAAGCATGCAGGAACCAGAAAGAGAGATGATAAAGTCCTTCAGTTTCAGCACAGGTTTATGCTGGCTTAAGTTGTTCACAGAACCACAGCACCAGCATCTTCACTTCCCTCACCTCAGCTACTGACTATAACCTCAGCTGGCAGACCAGAAAAAAACCTAAGTTTGCAAGTTCCATGAAAACAAGCAGGAAGTTGGAGGAGAAAGCACCTGCCATTGCTGGGGAAAACTCTCTCTAGAGCTGTACAAGAGTACACCCCAAACACAGAAGAAAGCAAGATTATAAGCCATCATAAAATAAACAAACAGGAAACCTTCATTGATTTTGTGGCTCACGCAAATAACACTGCTTTGTATCTGTAGATGTCAGCACCTAAAAGCATCCCAAAAATGAAACAGAAAACCAATCTTGTGGACAGCTGAAGCATCTTGGCTGCATGCCAGAGAATATGAACACAATCTTTGAATGGACTTTATGAAACATTTCTTCTGAAATTAATATAGTGATATAGATTAGAAATACAGGTGAAAACCTAGTTAAGCTAATGAAGCTAAGGAGTGTTTCAAGAACACATACAAGATTCAAGGAGCTACATAGAGGGGAAAATGCAACTAGAAGTGATGTGGAACCTAATAAAGAATAAATGGATTCAAGAAGAAATGATACCAGTTCTACTAATCCACCTTGCCATATTTTTATAGTAGAGGCAAATGGGATAACAAACACTATCTCCAACTTGAGGTCCAAAGCATGCTGAACTTCACTGTAATTTGGGGAAGCACATCTGCTTCAGCATCTAGCATAGATAATACAAAAATAGCACATTCAATGCTTATTTCATAATTACATCTGTTTCTGTATCATTTAAACTGTAGCAATACTTCAGGTGGCAATTCTTTCTTATGACCTAACAGGCTACATTTTTTAAATCAATACCAAAAGAAACAAGATATAACTTCATTTGCATCCATGGGCTGTCTATGCAGAATTTTGTTAAGAGAAACTTCCCTCTGAAGTTATTGAAAACTGAGTAGCACAGATCTACACAGGCAGAACACAGTCTTCCTGCCATTCAACCCTGAATAATAAAATCGAATGAAATAAAGTCTAGAGGCAAAGCACAAACCTGTCAGAACTAGTTCATTCAATAGTACCCAACATTTAATATCTTGGTGTTTAATTTAATATACTAGAACTGGTAGCAGTATGAATGCAAACCTCATAAACCAAAGATATGCAAAAATATGTTAATGATAAAATACAAGGAAGTTTTCAGGAGAACTGGAGTGGTACTTGTATTCTAATTTTAGCTAACTCACATAAGAAATGGAGAAAGGTCCAGTTCAGGAGTCAGCCTTTCTGGAGGCATCTGTCCCACAATCGCCTATACAGACTCTAGTTTCCTAACCAAGTTCCCTATATTGGGCACTTCAGGTAAGAAAATATGAACAGTTTTCACTATTTTACCAGTTGAAGTGTCTGTAACCATTGTTACAGACAATGCCTTTTCCTTAATCCTTTTGTATGTAAAGCTATGCTTACCTGAACAGTCAAAACCAGTAATTGCCTACCTTAGTAACTTATCATGGCATCAAAACCAATTGAACTTTGCACTTGAAGACAGACAGTGACATCCAGTGGTTCATTACTCACTGATGTGTTTTAAAATAGCTATTTTCAGAAGTATTTCCTATATCCTATTGCTCATCTAAAAATGATCATTTAAACCAAAGCCAGATTCCAGCTGCTGAAATCAGCACACACTTAATTTAAAACAGCTCCTGCTTTACATTACAAAGACATTCTGCATACCACAGAAAAAAAAGGCTCATTGCAATCTGAATATTGCTATTCTTCAATATGATCAGTGTGAAAAAAAAACATTAACACTTAAAATAAAGAGCATTTGACCTCAGATGCCCAATAGAAGGATTAGCTATGTTCTCATCGCTATGATAGAGAATAAGTGGTTATTTAATGAACACACGCATAAAAGTTTCTGCCAATTTGTAGTTCAAGTTTTATATGTATATATATATAAAATAGGAATAATATATAAGTATATTAATTGTTGCTAAAGGAAAATACCAAATAACAAAAGGCTTTCCACTGTGTTTCTTAATTGTACTCAAAAAGGCAACTTCAGTGTTTTATTTTGACCACAGGAGAAAGGGTGCAATAGCCCTGTCACAGAACAGTTACCTACCTTGTTTGTGAGGTTCACCAACATCAAAAAGTTTAACAAGTACCTTCAAAAATATACAAATATCTATTTTATGGATCTGGTACTACTTGAAATGAAAATACAAGACAAACAATAATCAAATATTTCAAAAGTATAAAAACCTCAAGGAAATGAAGTTGAAACCAGCCTTTTGATAGTACTATTTCCCAGCTACACGGAGCACACTGTCACAATAAGGAGTAGGAGAACCCAGGTAAACCACTGAATTTTAACCTCAATCATGTTCCTTTTTTCTATTGCACTTGTTTATGTTTTAATTTCTCTTTCACCTAACTCTTTATTACAGAGAATTTTCAAGTAAAACTATCATTTTCTTCCACAGTGAACTGATTAGCAGAAACCAACACTCCACTAGTTTGTGTTAAGTAGGGCTATCTTAAGACATTCTATAATGTTGCAGACTCAATCCACCAAAAATTAGTCCTGAGCACTGAACAACATAACCATTTAGCTGCTTTCCTAATTCCGAGTTCATTGCTAAAAGGAAGCCTATATATTTTGAGTGTTTTAATGCTCAGAACGGCTTGCATTTCTACTTTTACTGAAGGAAGGATTTGTATGTCATTGCTGCTGAGATATTCTATGGCAATTTGCCCAAAATTACACTGAAATTTTCTAATAAACACTATCCAAGTTAAGACTTACACAACAAAATATATATAACTTGATATTTTAGCATGGCATCACATCTGGTACAGAGTGATACTAGTTTTCTGAAGAGGTACATTTGAACCTAAAAAACCCAAGATAAATTTACCCAAGTCCAAGTAAATCACCTAGGCTACGTTTGGCTAAAGTAAGACTTTGTGAAAGCTGATACTACATCATTTAGTGTGAAGTAGTGTAAGTTTCACAGTCAGAAAACTTTGTGCACCACACATTTCAGGCCATTCAGTAACATCTGTCTGTGGAAAAAGAAGACTAATTGTATTATTAAATACAGTATAATCAAACACAGGGCCTATAGTCACATTTACTGCTATCTTCACTGAGGCACTCAAGATTAAACAGTTCTGTATTTTGAGATACAGCATAACTATTTAACAGTAAAATAAAAGTCAATTGTTTTTCAAATTTTAAAGTTAAAACTAGGCTGCAAGATCCAGCTGCCAGTAAAGCTATTAATTAGTATAGTTATGTAGCAAATGAAGGGAGGACTAAAAGTGTCGAAGTATTTTACCAGGCTAGGTAAATACACAAAGAACATATTCAATTAGACTCTTCTGTTTCATCTTTCCTAGTTGTCCCATTTTACTCAATACTGTTCACTGCATTCTTTAATTTTGTTTTCAAAAGTAAGTGTAAGTGGGAAGCAACTACACTAGAGGGAAAAAAACCCACACCCACAGAAATTTTTGATTGTTGTTGTTTTGTAACAAACCTCTTCCAGAATTTTTAGAAGACATATCTGCTTGCTATCAAGACTTCAACCAGTCAAACCATTTTCAGCCTGCCAGTCCCAGAATGAAGCTATTCAGTTGCTGTGTATTCACTTGTAAACTAGTAGGCAAGCAGGCAACTAAAAATAAGATTAGTTAGTGCTTGAAATACCCAAAATCCCCTCAAAACCAACAAACTTTCAGTCTGGTAATACCATGTAAGTTCCCTTAAAAATAAGAAAGTATCTATTAGTTTCTCCTAAAGTATTTAAGTTCACCTTTTAAGGGAGATAGAGGAGAGAGATTGGCATTAAAAGTAAAATCACAAGTATTTAGTCTGACAAAGTAAAAAAGTAGTCAAAAGCAGTCTTGAAAGCAGAAAATCTAGAACTGAAGTGAAACAACATTACAACTCAATTCATGACTTTCTTATTACAACCTAGGATAAATATACTCAACTAACCTTAAAAAGAGTGTAATACTTCATAGTCCTGATCCAACCAAATATTCTACAAGTTAAATTTTTAGTTAGTTGTAGAATAATAAACCTCAGTTAATGAAAACATCACTACATTGCATACATTCCCATATAAGATTGGCAGAAACTATTCTTGTCTCAGAGCTTGTAAAACCAGTTTTACGCATAACATGGAGTCACACTTGCAGCTTAATTTAGGCCCTCTAGAAACAACTTTAAGCTTACTATTTTATGATAAGTAATAACAGGTCTTAAAAACATACTCCTTAAGCCATCAAACGTTTTTTACAGTAGAACACAGCTCTTACAACTTTCCATGGGTTAGAGCTTGTGTATGCGTGTGGTTTTCTTTAGTTTGTTTGGGTGTTCTTGGAGTGTTATGTGTATAGGGGGTGGGTTAAATGCTTCTTCATGGTTATAAGAGTTAGAACTATGTAATACCTAGTAGATAATTCCAAAACTACTTGGTGAAGAAAAAATTAATGAAGGAAGTTAAAAGAAAACCCAATATAATCATACCATTCAACATTTTCAAATAGTAATAATAGCTAAAACAAGTCTTGAGTAAGAGTCTTTTTTAAGAGAAAAACTCCATAGCCTAACAAATTTCACATAAATAACCACAACACATCATTAACAGAACAGATTAAAAAAACCCCCAAAATTAACAAGCCTAAAAAGCCACAAAACAACAAAAAACACAAGCAAAGTAAAAAAAATACTTATTTTACCCATATACACAGAACACATAGCCTGCTACATTAATAGGGAAAGTGAAGATGTTTTATAGTAGGCCTGAAATGAGGGTCAGGTGAAAGCTAAATTGGATTTGATGGTAAAATAGCTAATGACCTCCACCTTGTAAAGCTGATTAAACTTTAGTCCATTTGATTAGAAAGCACAGTAACTACTAAAATTAAAGATAGTTATCCTGTCAACCGTTTATTGAAAAAAAATGCAATCATGTAAATCAATTTGAAACATGCCTTTTAGCAAACTGAAGCTGTATTACTTAGAAAAAGCGTCGTACAAAACTTCCAGGGCGGTAAAGAAGCGCTGTGCCCGCAGCTGCAGGGAGACTGCCAGCCGCGCAAGGAAACCGCAGGCGCGGGCGGTGCCCGCGCGGTGGTGCTGGGGACGCGCGGCC